>BMAW01057597.1:1262-17783 GCA_019974015.1 Nephila pilipes | reverse complement strand
GTTATCGAGGTTGGAGTAAAGTCGTTTTGTAGTTTGCTTAAAAAATGGAAAAAAACCGAGTTTCGTGTTCTGATAAAACATTGTTTTTTAATGGGTAAAAACACCGTGCAAGCGAAACAATGGATTGAAAAATGTTACCCGGACTCTTGTCCATCAAAAGCAACGATTTGTCGGTGGTTTGCCGAGTTTAAACGTGGTCGTACCGACACAAATGACGCGGAACGCTCGGGTAGACCTGTGGAAGCCGTTACACCGGAAAATGTGAGTGAAGTGACAAAAATTATAATGAAAGATCGTAAAGTGAAGCTCCGTGAGATTGCTGAGATGACACAGATATCATATGGAAGTGTATTTACTATCCTTCATGAAAAATTGAGCATGAAAAAGGTTTTTCCAAGTGGGAGCCGCGATTGCTTTCGATGGAACAAAAACAGCAACGAGTCGATGATTCAGAAAGCTGTTTATCGCTATTTACTCGCAACAAAAAAGATTTCTTGCGTCGTTACGTGACCATGGACGAAACATGGATACATCACTACACTCCAGAGTCGAAGCGGCAGTGGCGCACAGCTGGCGAAAGCCGTCCGAAGTGTCCGAAAACGCAGCAGTCAGCTGGCAAAGTCATGGCGTCAGTTTTTTGGGATACGCGTGGCGTGATTTTCATTGAATACCTCGAAAAAGGTAAATCGATCAACAGTGATTATTATTTTGACTTGCTGGTGCGTTTGAAGGAGGAAATCGCAAAAAAAACGACCTCACATGAAGAGAAAAAAAATCCTTTTTCACCAAGACAATGCACCCTGTCACAAGTCGATGAAAACAATGGCAAAATTGAACGAATTGGGCTTTGATCTGCTTCCCCACCCCCCATACTCGCCAGATTTAGCCCCCAGTGACTACTGGCTCTTTGCTGATCTTAAAAAAAATGCTCCAGGGAAAAAGATTTGGCTCAAATGAGGAGGTCATCGCTGAAACTGAAGCTTATTTTGAAGCGAAAGATAATTTTTTTTATAAACATGGTATTGAAAAATTGGAAAAGCGCTGGAACGATTGTTTCACCCTAAAAGGTGATTATGTTGATGAATAAAAAAAAAAATTTGCAAAAAAAATGTTGTTTTCAATGTTAGTCTCGGGACTTATTGATCCATGTGTTATATATATATATATATGAGTGTGTGTGAATGTGTGTTTGTATGTATATAGACACATAGTGGTGGCCAAAATTATGGAAACTTTCGGAAATTTGTATGTTTTTTAAATTTGTATGCTTATAGAGCATGTTGCGTATCACAAAATGCAAAGTCGTTTATATAATTGTAAAGACAATTTAATACTGAATTTAACTAAACAAACAAAATTCATTCATTTGCCATACAAAAAGTTGATCTGCATTAATTATTGACGTATATTATGTTAGATACTGATGCTTGCAGTGAGTTATCAGGACTTAGTAATGTAGCCTTTATTTATTATTACAGCTTCACATCGATGTTTCATTGAGCTGACGTTGGTTTTAAGCTCTTCCTTCGTTAACGTACTGTGGCAGGAAACAATTATAACCTCAATTAGATCCATTTTATTTGATAGGAGCCTTATTCGGACAATAGTTTTAAAAAGGTGCCACACGTTTTAGATAGGATTGAGGTCAGGACTGTTTCTTGGCTAGAACAAGGATTGAATGCTTTTTGTAAAAAAACACTCTTCCGATAATTTTCTTGTGTGGCATGGAGTAGCATCCCATTGAAAAATAAATGAAGCATTGTTGGGAAAGAGATCCTTAATGGAAGGTAGAAGTTTTGGTTCTAGAATAGTGTGATTGTTTTTCTAGAATTCAAAGACCCATCGATGACACCATCTGCTAACGTGCATGATCAAATCATAACACTAAGTGGATTCTTCATATTTGCTTGACTGCAATCAGAACGTATTTCTTCTATTCTACGTCTTACGTATTTTAGCGCATCACTACTGAATAAGGATATCATAGATTCATCGCTCCATAAACTCTTAAGACCGTTGATTATGTGTCCAATTAATTTGTTCTTTTGTCCCCTGTAGTCTTTGTCTGAGCTGCTGCAAATTGAAATAAGTCCTTTTTAGTGGAATTTTACCTCTTAGTCCAACATCTGTTAATCGACTCTTGATTAGTCTTGAACCTACAGAAACACCAGCATCATTCAGATAACTTCTAATGTCCGTTGATGAGATTCTTCTATCTTGGAGACATAGTTGTTTTACTCTTCTGTCATCGACTAATGTAGTGCACCTTTTCAGCCTTTTTCTACTTTGCTTTTTTATACAATTTGTTTCCTGACATCGTAAATAAGACTTTTGGACTTCAGATGTAGTCACTGAACCACCCACCTTACAATTTCTGCATAGGAAATACCACTTTCTCGTAATACAACTATCTTACATTTCTTCTTAGGTGTCCATCTATTCTTTTATTTGATGTCATAGCTAAGGATAAAAAGTGAAGAAAATAAAAACTCTCTCTCTACATTTATATGCAGCAAATTCATTAATTTCATTCATTCATTATTACTGATATATTTAATCAGCATCAGGTCTTAAAATAACTGTCATCTGTAAATAATTTTTTTCATACATGTCAAATTAATCAAATGCTATGTACGTGAAAGTTTGTTTTGAACATTTACTTTATATTATATTTTAAGCCCCTGCTATGTTACCGAAAACTAAACATTCTTATTTTCAACTCTAAACCTAAATTATCACTGAATTTAACAATGACACATAATACGCTTAGTTTTATTATTTACTATCTTTAACACAATCTTCCTCAATTAGGGCAACGTAAAGCTATTTTGTAGTTTTATAGAATTCTTTATCCCTTAAAAATTTTTTAATAACTAGATTTTTCGAAAATATTTTCATGTGGAAATGTATTTTACATTTTTGATATGAATGATAAATTATATAAATAAATTTCATATATACTGAACAGAACCTCACAAGAAATATATAACATTAGAATGCTAACAATAACAGTAAAACTATTTGCGTAAGTGACAAGACATTATTTTTTATTCTTTTCGCATGATAGAGCTTTATTAATTGATCAGAATTTTTTCGCATAAGAAGAGGCAGAAAAAAATTACATTTAAAATTTTGCGTTCTTTATTTCAGTTGAGAAGACGGACAATTGATGACATATCTCCGAAGTTGTTGGAGGACAAATCTTTGTTCTTCAGATTCTGTAAAGGTAATTTTTGAGAAATAATTTCTTTCTTATTGAAAAGGACTCACAACGTATTTCTCCACTCAAATTTATTAATGTAGGGTTTTGAATAAGCATCGTTCTCTGTATTAATAAAATAACTGTTCTCTAGGTTCTTAGACAAATTTATTAAATTAAATAATTTAAATAATATCAAATTATATTTAGGTTTAAAAAAACCTCCTCAGTTCTAAAAGAAACAATATGTATATATTAACTTGATTACTAAATTATTTATGGTGGATTAATTTTTCTAAAATGAAATCAAAAGTGAAATAGTATATCTCAGGACGATGTGTCAATTTCATAAATCAACTCCATGCTATTCTATACGAGACAGTATATTAAAGATTTAATTATTACTAGGAAATAACCGAGATATTTGAATAAAAAAATTTTTGCGCACTATCAGAAACCAAAAAATCAGCATTAATAGCTGTAATTTACAACATTATGTACGTGAGGATCGATTAATAAGTAGAATAATATTTATCCATATATCTGCGTTATTTTTTATTAATCATTAAGAAACTATTAATTATTTACGCGCGTGATACACCCTTCTACTTTTCCTGAAGATGTCCGTTACATCTCCAACATACTCATTTGGAATCAGCCTTGTATTTACTAGTTCTCTGAGTATAGATGGGGAAATTGTACTAAATGTACAGGCTACTGATAGAACGAAATATTTTATGACAAGATGCAGAATCTTTCTTGAATAAATATTTTTTTTTGTTAGAGTTTAATCATACGGCACTAAAACTTTAATCTCTTTTACGTACGTATGTCAAAGATTTTAATTTGTTATATAGTGAAATATTTTTTTATTAATTCAATAATTTTTAACCTGGATATTTTTTAATCAAAAGTGTAGTTCCTCAATGATAAAAAAATATTCAGTCATTCTGAATCAATTAAAATTTTTTCTACTACTAAGATTAATTAATTAATTCAACAAAAAATCAAACCATTATAAAGATCACATTGTATCAAATATTACATTACAAAATTGAGATTCATAGAAATGATAATTTTCTGAGGGATAAAAAAAATTACAATGAAACATTTGTCATTGCTTCCATCACCAAAAAAGTATGAAGAAAAAATATTTCAATAAAATAATATTTCAAATAACGAGTTTTTAATGATAACATAATTCCACAATGAAAAAAAAATAAAACTATTTCTAAATAATTGAAGAAATTAACTAGAAATTATGTCTAATCATAACGAAAAATAATATATAAGGTATTTAAAATACACTGTAACTTATGAAAAATAACAATTATTTAAACTAAAAAAATATAAGGAAAAATTTCTAGCAATATAACTGACCATAAGTAATTGTTGATTTCAATAAAAATCAAATTAGAGGAAGGATAATTTTTATATTTAGGAATTTTTTAAACATTTCGTATTAGTTAAATGTAATTTAATTTTATATTCAGCATCTCTAAATAAAAAATGCAGTGATATTCGAATAGATCTTTTGTAGGTGCAGTGAATATATATATGAAGTAAATTTATTGAAGGCAGATATTTTGGAAGCGTACGCACACACACATTATAAAAGAATTTCACAGAAGATTTTAACCTAGTCTAACATTCATATGCTGTACCCCTGAGTTAGCTACCTCATCGGTGAAAAATTTCATTTTCTTATACCTTTTGTAAAAGACACTCAAACGATATTTAGCAGAAGTTTTGTTGAAAAATTTCCATTTTGAAAATACATTTAGAAATATAAAGTACAGCGCTCACACCATTCCTCTCTACAGCTACTGGGGAGGATTAGCTTTCAAAAACCGGTTTAGAGTGTATATATACACTCATGGACAAAAAAAATGAGCGCACCAAGAAGGAGTCGTCAAAATGAAACGAAATTTTACATACATAATGTCAACTTTTATAAAAGTAAATAATTAGAAAATTAATGAAAAATGTTCATTTATTTCAGAGAAAAAGGCAAAAGAACAGAGGATTTAATACCCCGTTGAACCCCTAGCGCGAATGCACGATGCGATTCGATCGTGCATGGAGGCATACAAGTTCTGTATGATGTCTTTAGACATTTCGTTCCATATTTCCTATAACCTTGCCGCTAGTTCGTTCAAACTCGTGGGATGCCCAACTCGCCGTCGCAAATTATCCCAGATATGCAGGATTTGAGACAAATCTGGGGATCGAGAAGGCCAAGGAAGGGTACTAAGAGTGCGGAGACAGTCTTGTTTCCGTATGAGGCCGATCATTGACTTGTTGAAAAATGGCTCCTGGGAGCCGTTGCATGAGTGGTAACACGTGTGGTTGCAGGATGTCATGGACATACCGCTGGGCTGTCATGATGCCACGGATCAATACTAGAGGTGACTGTGTATTGTAGGCAATGGCATCCTATACCATCACACCAGCTGTGGGAACGGTGTGTCGCTGTAAAGCAAAGGCAGGATTGAGGCGTTCAATACGGGGTCTCCACACACGAACACGTTTGTCATCAGTACTGAGATTGAATCTGAATTCCCCTACCTGACGACCTGGTAAAGACGACCTGGTTCCAATCCGCTGCAGTCCAGTTTCCTCGTGCGTGGCACCACTCCAAACGGAGGCGTCGATGGGTGGGAGTCAAGAGCAGCACACGTAATCTGCGCCGCGATCCCAGATGTCCTTCAGCCAAGCGCCTTCGTATGGTTCCAGAAGACATAGGCCCCCTAGTGAAGGTGGTACCTGTGCCTGGATGGCAAACGATGAAGCGGTTGGCTGTGCGCGTGCATTTCTTAAGATGTGGCGGTCTCCTCAACGACTGGTCTGTCGAGGGTATCCTGAGCCTGGTCTTCGTGTAAATGACATCTCTCGGATCCACTGGTCCCAACACCTCTTCACAACACAATCAGAGTGGCCTAATTGACGATCTCCTCGCCTAGCTGACCACCTAGCTGCCATCATGCCCATGATTCTCCCCCTCTCAAACAGCGACAGCTGCTCATATTGTCTTTGAAAACAGCGTAATGGCATGTCTACCTCACCTCTTCCATTGTAAACGATTCAGCACACTCAAACAAGCTTTAGTTACCGGTTTTGTACTCCACGGAGAACGACGTTAAACACCCTCTACCGGCTATACGTAAAGCGCAATCACGCTGCATTTCTAATCATTTGCATATCTCCCTGACATGTACCTTCATGCCAAGTTTCGTTACGATCCCGCAATTATTTCTTGGTGCGCTAATTTTTTTGTCCATGTATATATGTGTGTCTGAGCGTGCATATATGCGAGTATGAGGAAAATAACAAATCAAATATTTAGTATATAAAGAATTGGTACACACAAATGAATTAATTAAAAATAATAAATAACAAATATTAAGACATAATTATAAAGCAATTAATAATTACAAAAAGAAACAAATGCCACACTTGGATAATTGGTTTTATATACGTCACACTAGAAGCCAAATTTAAGCTATTGGTAACGGATCTCGTAATTTTGAACTTAGCTCAAATAACGAAAAAGACACCTGACCAGGTATTTCCCATACCATCCCAACTTGAAGACTTTAAGCTTCGGTAGATTTAACATGCATCTGCCCTATCTGCACTTAGAGTCTTTAGTGGTATCAATGCTCGAGCCCACCACTCAACCAAAACCCCTGGCTTCAAGTCCTCGACCAAAAGGTTATTGCGGCAACCAATCAAGATCTCAATAATTTTGATACTAAATTAGCTATTAAATATAGTTTTACAGTAAATTTTTTTTTGTATTAGTATAGTATCATCAAAGATATTAAGCAATTGGAATATAATTCATATAAATGTACCAATTATAAAAGTTTAAAATATTCCACTAAAAATCTCTAAGATAATGTTTTTGTTTCTATTGCTAGTGCTTGGCAATAATGCTATCGTGTGTAAAAAATTAAATGTTATTTTATCTAATAAATATATATTTTATAGTAAATCTGTTATCGAAATAATCCATAGTGACAGAGAAATATCGTATAGATTTACTGTTATGTATAAGAAAATTACTAATAATATAAATAATAAAATATTTTCAATAATTTTTAATACCTAAATTTCAAAAGAATCCCATATACTTTCGAACAGTAACTAATGCCTTTAATGCTTATTCTACAATAACTGGTAAAATTTAACAAAATTTATTATGTAATGCTATCTATATCTTCTACAAGTCTGCTGTTATTCAAAATATATGTGATGTTGATGATTATGTTACAAGTAAGGAAATTTTCTCCATTTATAGTTACTTTTTTGAAGATCTATTTATTTCTAGACATATAGAGGATATCATAAAAAAAATCTTTCATTTACTTTTAAAAACAGTTATTTCTTATGAAAAAATACAAGTACTTATTTATATGACTTCTTTCTGAAGGAAAATTATATTATTTTAATGATATAATTATAAGCAATTAAAATAGGCATGTCACAAGATGGTTCTGCTAATAGTAATTTTGTTCATATGCACTACGTGATACTGGAAGCACTATATCATGAACGCAGTCTCAGGAAAATATGCAATTTGCAGGATATTCACACAAAATAAGCGAAATGCTTTCCATTCTATCACAAATGAAGCGAAATATAAGGGAAGTAATCAGCAGAATAGACTATAGCTAGGTTGTTTAGTTTGTCAAAAGAATCTACTTGCATGATAATTTTTTTGTCACAGAGGAAACGTTTGATACTGAGAATGACAGGATGTTCAGGACCGAGGAGATTCCAGATGACAGACGAGTACTCCAGGTGAATGGTGATCGGATAGAAAAGATCAGGTTCGTCTCTGTACCGAATCACTTTTGACAATCATCTTCAAATGTTCAACGTATACTGTTTGTAGCAAAGATGGTTGCACAAAGGTAATATAGCACATTCCAAAATAGCATCACCACGCGTGGGCTAAACATCCACACGAGTTGGAGACTTCGCTGGAATCATCCGTCAACATTTTGTGGCAGATTTAGTACACTTTTGATACTATCATATTGATCGGGACCATTAATCGCCGATTGACACTCGGGACATAAGATTCATGGAGTCCGTTAAAAAGGCTGCCACTGAATCAAGAGCTCAAGCACTTCCGTTTGCGATGGCGCAGTAATTTCAAGCAATGGATAGCAAGTGGATTTTGGAGTGGCATGCTGTGGCGTTTGCAGTTGAGTCATGCTTTGTTTAAGGAGTGGTAGTCGCCGTGTTCGAGTTTGATAGCGACCTCGTGATAGGTACAATCCGTCCTCAGCTATGGAAAGTCATAACGCGCGAAAATATGGCATCATGGTTCGGGGCGCTATCGCCTAAAGTTGCAGATCCCCACTAGTCCGTACTTTTTGCAGTAGGACATCGCATTGATACGTGTATGATGTGCTTCTTCTGGTAATAGTACCCTTTCTTCAAGAGATGCCGAAAGCCATTTACCATTAAGATAATGCAATACCGCTCAAGGCGCTCATGAGCCAACATGCTCTCTTAGGTACTCGATTGCTTCACTGGCCACCCATCTTTCCGGATCTCTCTCCATTTGAAGATGGTTGAGAAGTGATTAGACGTCGTTTGGGTGGGTTGCCTGCAGCCACGTTGAGGTGACGAACTGTGGAAAATGGTTGAGAGAGAATGAGGACAACCAATTCTCAGGACACAATCGATGAACATTTTTTTTCTTTCTGTACCTAGATGTGTTGCTGAATGTATGGCCACCAAGAGTGGTTCAACTAATTACTGAACATACTTTATAGTCGCCGTATTTATAAGCGTAACATATTGCAATAAACATCCTTTATTTTTCATACCTGTGTCACTCTTTTTTGCCGATCTTCATCATTTTCTACTCATGCATTCTAGGAGTTACATTTTTATTGTCATTTAGAATATAGTTTACACTTCTATGAACAAAATTATATAGGTAATAATAATTTTATTTTACTCAGAAATATGGAATACCTAATCATTTTTCAATAAAAGTTAAATATGATCAAGCCTTATTTATATTTTATCCATATTTGTTAAATTTATTAGAGACTAATACTAATTTTCTTGAATCTGAGTACTCAGATATTTATTTAAAAATAGGTAATAAAATATATAGTAATATTTATATGAGACTGTAGTACGATATCTCGGGACCTTCATCACTTTTTTCACATGCATTCTAGTTGTTATATTTTTATTGTCAGTGCATTTTGACACACGTATCAACAAAATTATATAGAAAATAGTAATTTATTTATTATTTAAATATATTGATGACCTAATCCTTTTTCAAAATAATTTTAACTTGGTTCAAGACTAATTTATTTTTTTATTCACTGAATTTAAATTTATTACAAACTAATGATAATATTCTTTAATCTGAGTACATATATATTTATTTAAAACTGTTGATAATAAAATATAAAATAATATTTAGGTGGGGCGGTAATGATGTCTAGGGGATTTTACTGTAAAAGGATGACCATCCTTTATATATATATATATATATATATATATATATGCATTACTTACAAATACTTTATGCTGAACTCAAAGGCAATGACTTGAATCAGCTCTCATGCCAGAAACAATTTAATTAAATGGATTACTCTTTGCTCTCTTTTAACACAAAGCAAAACCACATCTGGCGATGTGCTCATTCTCCTCTAAATCTTATTCGATGTTTTCAGTCTGTCCTTTATTTGGAACTAATTACTCTCTACCCGTGGAGGAGAAGAGAATGTTATCGACTTTAATGCTGCAGCTTCGCTTTGAACCCTAGTCCAGTGAGTCAGAAGAAAAATTGACTGGTCGCTATTTTCTGCGCTTTAACCAACTAGGCTGAAAAGATGTTTCCTCTGGCTAGTTAAGTTAGGCGTTTTAACTTCTAGAGCTGCTATAAGAGAGAGTCACTGCACATCTATTACGAAGCAAAACGTTATGTAAAGTAAAACTCCTATATTTATAATAAGAGACTAACGTTTAATTTTATTTTAAGCAAAGTACTTTTCTGGGATAGTAATTTGCGTACCTAGAGTTTTAAGAATATATATATATATATATATATATATAATTACAAGTTATTTAATAAAAATGAATTAATATTTTTTCAGATATTCATGAAAATTTGATTAAATTTCACAATATTTGCACAAAATTTCACAAGAAAATAACGATTATTGAAGATATCTTCATACACTTTATTTATTTATTTAATATGCTAATTCATTCCCATAAATTATTTTTCAAATCCTTACAGCTCGAGATTTCAATTTAAAAGAAGCTGAGAATATGTTAAGGAAAGTAAGTTAAAAATTCTCTAATTGCATTTATGTGTTCATGAAAATACTTTAAACAATAAATAATAGCTATGTGCTTGATATTTGATATTAACATAATATATAATAATTTTGTTTTTCTTACGTTTGTTGGAACTTCATAATAAAAACTGATTTGGAAATAATTAATTGATTTTCTGAAATTTATTTGTTTATTATGTAATTATTTCATTTTTACTTTTATAATTCTGCTCTTATTGTTAATTTACAAAATGTTATTAATTTTAAGTACCTTGACTTCTTTACTTTGTTGTTGATAAAAATTATTGTTTTTCCTTCAGTTTATTTCTAAAATTCCCAATAATTAAAATTTTATCTGAAAAATCTCTGTAAAAAGAAATATTTTTGTTGAAATATTTGACATCCAAAATTGGAAACTTATTTCATCAGGGAAACAGGCTTGTGTGAATTTTAATTTGAGACTCTAAATAACATCTCTTTCTTTCAAAAGAAAGTGCACAAAAAATTATTTGAAAAACCGATTTCTATTTTGTATTTAAAAAAAGGCAATCGAAGATTAAGAAAAAGTTTTTTTTTATCTTTTTTCTCCCCCACCTTCAAACAATGATTTCAATTTAAATGAATGTTAGTTGAACTACTATGCGGAAGAATGTTTTCGGAAACAAACATTTATCAGTCGTTTACATTATATATTACTTAGTAAACATTTCTTAGCAACAAAAATAAACATAACATAGAAAGGGAATGTTTTTATATGTATTCCCTGATACTTAGAAAGTAAAACACGCATTCAAATCATGGAGGAAAACCTGGTTTTCATGAATCATTGGCATTCGATTTTTTTTTACATTTTCCTGCAAAGCTGTACAGTTATTGTTTGATTAGATGGTTAAATGTTCATTAAAACTTATGTTCATCAATATTTTCTAAAACATTTTACAAAATTAAATTTTTGTAAAATTTTGTTTTCTGGGTTGAACACGAAAGTGTCTCCATACATTTTCATAAATATCTTGCGTCTGATGCAACATTAATGTAGCGACCTTTAATGACAGATTTTTATTGAAGTTTACGTTTAATAATGAGGAGTTAAAGTTTTTAAAGAGTGATAGTCTTAGTAACAAGTAATTTTTTGTTTCCGACTTGTATTAAAATTATATCATAGCAAACTTATCGATAAACCACTCTCAATAATTTGAGTTTCTTAATCATAAATGAGAGATTCGGAATGATGATCCCTCAGCTTTCGAACTTTCGTCGCATGTCATATTCATTTAACTTTGTAATGAATATTACTTATCTATTTTATTACAAGGAAATGAAAACGTTTTAAAATAGCCGAATTGTTAGATTGCTTTCATTTAGAATTAAGGAAAACTGGTAACTTTTATTATTTGAATATGCAAAAAAGAAAAACAAAACTTCTTTTAAATAAGATTTGCTATCTTTATTTTAGCACATAATTTGGAGAAAAGAGATGCAATTGGACTCGATTTTGACAGATTATAAGCCACCAGAAGTAAGAATCAAATTCAAAACTCTATCTATTCTAAAAACGCAAAATTATAGTTTTTTTTTTTTAATTTTTTAAAATCAGAATATATCTGCACCTTTAATTTTTAGAATAGCATATACAATAACTAAGACAAGAAATGATTATTTTTTAAAATTATTTCGTTATTTAAAAGTAAGGCTAATCTTTTAAATTAAATTTCCTTTTCTTGAAACTTTCTCCTTAGCTGATTTATCTCATTTAAGATAGAAAATGATATTTCTATGTTAATATGCTGATTTCTAGAAGTTAAGCACATAATGTAAATTTTCAATTTTCGAAAGGGCATTTGAATTTGAGTGACTTAATATTGCTGCGAATGTAGATAACTGATTTCTATTATCACTTAGATAGCGTATTTCTCGAATGAAAAACTTTAGGTAATTACCTAATTCAGCCAGTCTGAGAGAGTTGAAAACTTCCCCAAAGGTGAAATGACCATTCCTAGCACCTGCGAATGTTGATCACCATATTGTAGTCATTAACAATCACTGGAAAGTTTGGCCGAAAACGGGGGATGTTTATACATCTTATTAAAGTAGATTATATTTTTTTCTTATTTTTAACATAAGTTTAATATTGGTCCAAATTAGACGTCACCATGTAACACAAAACAATTAAAAATTTTCTTTTTACTTTTCTATATTTCTTATCCTTTGAATATGTCTAATCCCTTGAATATGTTAAAATATATTTTACTTTCATGTGCGAATTTGCTTTAATCAAAATGTAATTTTTTTCATTTTTTTTGTAACTTTATCAACGCGTGTTTAATTTTGGAAAGTAATGTATGTAACACACACAACTTTTGGTTTTACTTTTGAATATTTAAAATTTCTTTTTTTTATAAGAAGAAAAAAAGAAACTCTGCCTCGCCGTTCTTATTTCATTAGTTAATTTATATATATGATTTAGAAACAAAGGTTAAAATCTCTAACTTTGTTTTTAGAAGAACAAAGAACACATTATTCTTCACTGTGTAAGTAATTCTGTTGCCATGAAAGAATGTAAATTTTTTAAATAATGCAAATGATACTGTTAAATACTCTTATACATTGCATCAAATTAATACTGTGATCGTTCCTAAGAATTTATTTAATAAATAAAATTTTTATTTCAAAGTTCTAAAAAAAAACATCAAGGGAAATTATAGAAAGCTTGTGTGTCTGAAACTGCAATTTTTTGTTATTATTCACTAAAATATATTTTTCAAATAGGGAGAAAACGTGATCTTATTAGTAACTACTATATGAACGTCACAACTACCAAATATTCTTCAAATACCAAATACAGCAAATTTATCTTAGTGTCCAGCATGACAAGATAAGTAAGAAGAAATGTTAGTAATATTGTGCATTGGCATTCAATAAAAAAAAGCAGAATGTCGTTAACGGTCAAAGAGGTTTTTGTTTCAGTTAATCGCAAAATGTCGTAGTTGACCATTTTTCAAAATCTTATCGTGCAAAGGTTTTATGTAAATATTTTATTACTTAAATATTTGCTTTCAATAGTAATGAATTTAATTTTTAAAAATAAGTTGGTAAATTTCTGGTAAATTTTGTATTGGACTGAAATAAAAAATAAATAAAAAATTAAGTATTTTATTTACCTACAAATATTGATGTGCTATCTTAAATAATATGAAATCGGGAGTCAAGATATGATTGAAAATGAATAAAATAATAGAAAATTTTAAGAAGATTAAGGCTATTTTGGCCTCAAGATTACCAAACTATATATATTTTTTTAAATTTGGACTCTTTCTAAGAATATTTTCTGGTAAAATGATATTAATATCGATTTCCAACTACTAACCAGCAAAAGATATTTTGTAGTATATCACCATGTATAATAAATTACATAAAATTAAACTCTATTTAATGTGTTGAAAAAAAATTCTCTTTTTTAGCGAAATCTATTTATTCCGTAACGCATTGTATAGAACGTTTTCTAAAATTTTACTAAATTTTAACTTTACATGAAACTGTATTAAATGAGGAATTTTCAATATGTATATGAATTTATTTTTATCTCATTTTTTAAACATATTTCTTTATTTTATATGCGGTAATTTAATTTTTATTGGTTTCTTTCATTTACTTTTTAATTTAAAGTTAAAATATTTTCAGTGAGAATGTAGATATAACAAGCTGTTTATTATTTATTTATTAAAATTTCAAAATTTTAATTAAAATAACCGTTACATAATTTGTTAGAATTAGAAAGCAGTACTTTAGGGAAATGTTGGAAGTAATTATTGCACAAGAGATGTGGAAATGAGTGCGTGCCATTTTTGAGCGAAAATATTAATTCAGATGCTAAGCGAGGAATCTAATTCTGTATTTGCAACTATTTAGAATTGGATAAATGTTTTTAAACTTGGTCGTAGTTCCATGAAAGATGAACGTAGTTGAATATGTCCAATGAAAGTGACTACTCCCGGATGTTTGACAGTATGCATAATATGCTTTTGAGTGATCGATGAATTGAAGTGAACGAAATAGTCGAGGTCACTAGCATATCACAAGGTACAGTGTTTATAAATTTTCTCAAAAAATTAGGTGTGAAAAAATTCTCGGCAAGATGGATTCCTCGTTTTCTCTCAGTGGGAAATGAACGCAATAGTTGGACAACTTTTAGGCTATTTTGGTGTTTTTCTACCGCAATCCTAAAGAATTTGTGCGTTGAAACAAACGAATAATCGTGGATGAAATGTGAATATATTACTACCCTCCAGAGACAAAGGAACAGTCAAAACAGAGGTTTTTTTGAAGGCGAGCAGATTCTAAAGCGAGCAAAAACGATAAAATCAGCTCCCAAGGTGATGGCCACGAGTTTCTGGGAAGCATGTGGAATCATCTACAAGAATTACTTGAGAAGAGAAAAAAAAATAACTGCAGAGTATTAACCATCGTTATTGCTCTGATAGAGCGAAGAAATCAAGGAAAAAAAGTCCGCCCTCATTTCAAAAGTAAAAAAAAAAAATATCCCCTTCCATCAAGACAGTACACGGGTGCACACATGCGAATTTCGATGGCCAAAATCATTGAATTAAGGTTCAAATTATTACATAATGCACTATATTCTTCTGATTAGTACTTCAGTTCTATTTTTTTTAAAAAAAGAAACTTTAAAAAATGTTTCGACGGGAAACGGTTTACGTCGAATGATGAGGCCATCGCCCAAACATATGACTCTTTTGAGGACCTTTCGAAATACAACTTTTTTTCTTTAAAAAAAAGGGCTTAAAAGAGCTGTAGAAATACTTGGAAAAGTATATAGAGCTAAAGGGAGACGATGTTGAAAAAAATATTTACTTAATATAATAATTTTTTCTATCTTTTTTATAAGGACTTATTGAATGATTCTCGAATGAAAAGAAGTCTTAAGAATAATAAATAAAAATTAAATTCCTATCATGATTACTTTTAGTATTAAATAAAACGTAATGATATCCAGTGATATAAAATTTATAAAATAATAAATCAATTACTTTTATACATTAAAAATATATTCTGGAAAGACAACAATGTAATAAAGGAAATGAAATGTTTTACATTTTATTCTAGAAAATATAAAAAATGAACATTTACTAAGTTGTGCTCATATCATCCGGTTAATATAGAATCACGTGCACCATTATCAGAATTTTGAAGGTTGTGATCTACAATTCGTTATACAATTCCAAAAGCATAAAAATTTGATTAAATCAAATCAAACTCGCAAGACACAAAAATAACTAGCTTTATTCTGAAACCCATACAAAAACGTAAGCTTCTCAACAAACAGTACGATTGAAATATTGATTAAGAATTATCTTTGACATTTTTATCAAGAATAAAAATTAGTTTTTTAGGAAGTGATAGTGATTGATATAATGCATATACTATTTGGAAAAAGACTCCAGTTCGTCAGTTATCTAATATGAATCATAATACAGATAAATAATGAAAAGGCCAAATAAAGGCAAATATTTCAGCCAAAAATAAATATATATGTTGCTTAAATATTATTAAACTATGAATTTTATAATTTTTATGATAGCAAGGATGCGATGTTTACAGTGAATAGAATTTAACAAAAATCATGCATCTATTTTCTCGATAATTCTCCCCAATATTCTGAAATTTAAATGAAATTAATTTGATGTTTCCTTATTATTTTCCAGTGCAAGCTGAAGAGAATCTGTTTCATTATGATTTATGAAATAAATTTTTTCCATGCTCGATTTTAAGCTTAAAGCCAGAGATACTCAAGGTAGTATTTACATCCATTGAAAAGACAGAAGCCGAAGTATCCATTAATTCTGTCAATAGTTTAGAAGTCGAATTGGTAAATTAGTGCTAAACACCATTTAGCATCCATTGAAAAAACACAAAAGTTTTTCATATTAGGGTGCATATATATATATATATATATATATATATATATATATATATATATAT
>BMAW01057591.1:0-12621 GCA_019974015.1 Nephila pilipes | reverse complement strand
AGTGTGTGAGTGTGTGTGTGTGTGTGTGTGTGTGTATAACAATTAATTTTAATTTAAATTTTTGATTCATTTTGGTGTTGCATTGATAATTTAAAGTATTTGACAATTTTAAATCTTATAAGATCTTTCTCTCTTAAATTCAATATTGTATCAAAATTGAAAGGCGTACATCCGCGCTCAATCTCTATATAACCATGGTAGTCTAGTGGACAAGGCCACGAACTCGCACTGGCGTTGTTTCTCTTGAATCATGGAATGGAGTTGTGATGTCTCTATAGACCTGCCGTGTAGCTGAGTCAATCCACGTTAATAAGTCGACGCACTAACCCTTTCATTCGCGCAATGTAAAATGTTTGGTTAGAGAGGTACCAGCACAAGTGTCGTGCACGCTGTTTCACTGAAATGTAAAATTACACGATTTGTCGTCAGTAGTCTTCATGTTGCCTCTAAGTGCTATGTTAATAAATAATCTCTTCGTGAGAAGAAATTGTATTAAGTTTTACAACTCGCACTTGGTGGAATTTGGACCAAAGTTCAAAATTATCAGGTCTGTCGCTATTATCCATCATATTTCTTCTATGAGTGACGTTATTTAAACAATTAATTAATTAATCAGTGTCTGCGTCGAAAATGTCTTCATCATTAAAAAAGGAATAGAATATTTTAATATAAAGCCATCGATGATAAAGAATTTGTCTTGATCTGGAACTCATCCATTTTTTTGATCTATAAGAATCAGTATTTTTAAATAGGTTCCTTCTCTTCCATAAAAGATCCAGAAATTAATCATCATATCATAACAACAACAATTCTAAATTCAACACATTTGAAGGAAGAAAAATTGTGGAGGGGTAACATAAACTAATACGAATTTTATTCATTTAAACTTTTCTTCACTTTCCTTTTTTATATAAATCTTTGGTTTTTTCCCCATCTCTTTTTTTAGAAGTCGTTAGCTCTATTTTTAGCATTCGTCTTCCTACCAACATGATTTTAAACCTCTAAATGATTGTAATGGAATTCAAATAGAAGACCTAAGAAGCTGAGAAAGTACTCTTTCATCCATTAGTACTTACTGTCGTCGGTTCCTTTCATATAGAGTGATGTAGGGAAAGAATTGGTGAAAGAAAGGAAAACAAGCAATAAAAGTGTTACGTGTGTTTACTTGACACTCTCGCTTTATGGAAACCCCTTATCGCTGTCACATGCGACATACCCATGGGGATCGGTACGAACTTCCTTTTCGGAATTGCTAGTGCTGATAGAACGAAATCATTCGGATATAGAAGATTTAGAATCTTAATATGCATGACTTAAGGTATGTATTGAAAGGAAAGGGCTGAATAAGATCATAACAAAAGTTTTAATAAAAATATTGGAAAAATATTTTTATTACATTAATTTAATTACGCATCTCTTTTACACTAATAGGCATCTATCTCCGTATTTTTAGGTTCTTTATGAACACATATATTTGCATTAACAAAAATTCACACATACATTATACATATATATATATATATACAATACTATTTTTCTAAGAAAATTTCTTAGTGGTACAAATAAAACTAAAATCTTAATTTGAAATGCAGAGAAGTACTTGTAAAAGTAAACTGCATTTTACAAACAAATAAACGGGAAAACGTAATGAAGAATAGCAGAAAAAGCTGTTATGTTACTTTCTCATGTGTTGTAATAGCTACTGCGTTATATATAATTGCGAATATCGAAGAAAGTTATCTATCTACTATAAGTAGTATGGACACTGGGACCACCATCGTTATTACAATATTATTTTAAAATAATAGATCGCAGCAATTTGCAAAAATGGATGATTTTTTTTTTTTTTTGCTTTGTAAAGGCCTGAGGGTCAAAAACAGCTGAAATTAAGGATGTAGTAGAAAAAAAAAAACAATCGTGTCTAAGAATATGACAGTGTATTAAAATTAATGTTTATCTCTAAATTGGGAAATGCTTGATAAAAATTTAATTTGAAATTCAGGGCTCTTCCAGAAATGAACCGAATCAATTTCTAGAAACAAAAATCCACTTATGAGAAGTAACAAGAGTTTTAACATGTGTAGAGACAGTCCTATTACAAGCAGAGAAGTTTGCTTGAAACTTCACAGATTCGAATTTTATGACCATGTAATAATGTGGAAATCCTTCATTACTGACATCAAGCCAAAAATAAGGTATACATTGTCACTAAGAGCGTTAAACTTGAAACTTTGATAATTAGAAACTTGTACTTTTGTCACAGAATCATATTCCTCTTTATTACTCATCCCAGGAATAGTTAATGTTTAGTGACGTTCCCGCTTAAGAATTCCTCCTTGATTTCTTGGTTACAACTGTAAAGCATAGCGGGATATCTTTAATGACGTGGAGTGCGATATGAGATTAATTGTTTTTCTTCAGAGTCAGGAAGACTAGAGGGAATCTATTTAAACAGTATCCAAGATCACATTCATCCAATGGCGAGGACAGTTTTCTCTTATAGTTATCCCTTGTTTCAAGTGGATGATGCTCTCGTCATATAGTAAAGTCTTCACAAGTTTAAGAAACACAAGAATGAAGTGAAACAGTAGTTTTGGTGCGCCCTTAGCCACCATAACTAAAGATTATTGAACCCGTGTAATGTAATATTTTCTTAATAGAATAATTAATTGTATAGAAAAGAAAGCACGTAGGAAACAAAATAAAATATAAAAAACAATCATAACTTTTACTTCTGGTAAGCAGTGCTTTCCACGTATCTGTTACTTTCAGTAAATATTACAATATTCTCAAAGTTACATCAATCAAAAATTGTTAGTTCAGCGCTTGATCAACCATTTAACAATAAATAAGCAATAACTTTCTATTGAAATATCTTCAGAGACATGTGAAAAGATTTTATTTCATCTTTGTCACTGCAGTATTGGGATGCATTTCAAAAAATTTTCAATTTTTTTAACCTTTATCAACTAACAATATAGAATGCACTGAAGTTGTTTATTACAGACCTAAATTAAATCAAATGAAATTTGTCTACAATACATATATGTTATAATTACATTCGTTTCTTTTTTCTTTTTATAAGCTGTCATATATATTCAGTTTTTCTGGATGACTTTTTTTTATAAATTTTTTATATCTTTAAATTCTAACCATTTTTGTGCATTGACTATTTAAATTTGAAACAGAATGAGATTATTTCAATACGTAATCTTTCAAATCAAAAATACCATAAAATGGAATCCTTTTAATTCAATAAAATTTAAGAATGTGCTTTGTATTCTACAACCTACTTTAATGTACACATAAAGCAATTTAAATAATGACGATATTTCATAACATATAGCATATTTAAAGAAATCTTAACCAAGACAATACTTAAACTCCGTTAAACCCTAGAATATTAGCATGTTTATAAATTCTGTTATCACTAGAGATACATAAAATTTACGTGCTCACACAGAATTTGTTTTATTTACATATATTTTATTAATGTTTGTTTCAAATATAATGAAAGACGTTTACCTATTAAATTAACATAATCTACGTAATGTAAAAATAAATTTACATAATAATTAGTTACCAATACAATTATATGTCTGTACAGAAGGACATGACTTCTGTCTGCTGCTCTCCACTTATAGCTTTTCCACATTTGAGTTGGATGCTGCTCTATACCATCCACCAGAAAAAGTTACATCAAACATAACTTTTGCTGACAAATATTTATCTTGTAAGGTTGAAGTTTGTAGCAATATTCCAAACAAGGCATTCAATTAATCGTAATTTAAATTACTTAGGTAACCGTCCATAATATTTGCATAACCTATCTTCTTTCGGTTTATTTCTGAGCTTGTGTGAGTATTTCTTTCTTTACTTCATCATAAATAAACAAATTGAAATTATCAATTAAATCGAGCCTCAGCTACTGGACCTGGTCTAATATGAACAATATTTTTGCGCTAGTTTCCTGTTGAGCGTTATCATTAATTTTCGTATATTACTGATAACTATTTATTCCTTTTATTAAGTCAGCGTCCAAAAACATAATATAACCTTGTTCATTTAGTTCTTGAATATTTGTAGAATGAAGAAATGAATAAACTATTTCGTAATGAAGAAACTATTTCGGCGCCATCCTCATTGTTTGAGTTTGATCAAATTAAACCCTTGTCACCACAAATATACAAATTTGCAACGGTTTTAAATCAAAGTTTATCAGATTTATTTAACATCTTTAGCATATCAGACATTGCAGAATATTTTAAAATTAAATAGTAATTTAAATTTAATGTTGGGGCTTGCCAAAAGGACTTTTGATTAAATTATTATAAATGAAATTTAGGAAAGAGAAAAATTTAATAAATTAAGTAATGTATTATGCATTAATCATTATTAAATAAGAAAAACGTCGCATCTTATTCTAAGACTTTTTAGATTATCATTTGAGTGGTAATTTAAATTTCCTTTCGTTCCTTCATATAGACATATAGAATGGTGCTTTTCTTTTTTAATAAGCATCTAGTTATGAGCATTTGAAAGAAAAAAAATACTTAATAACTGAATAATCATACATAATAACTACTTTTTCGATAAAATTGCTCATTCTTTCATTTGTAAAAAAACTTTGTTTTTAATCTTTAACATTTGGTGATGATTTTTAATATTTTTTTAAATTCATTACGACGTTACAATTATATAGTTTAGGAGCATAGATTCAATAAAAAGCAAAATCAATTACATTTCGGAATTTGTTCTTACTATCATATTTTTACTTTTAATTATTTTGTTTCATCAGTGATTTAATAGTATGATAAGGCTCTACGAGAGAAATTAGATCGAAGAATGGAATTGTAATAGCTCTGTTTTTTTTTTGTTTTTTTTCTTTTTTCATTGCGATCGTAAAAGTTGTTTGCTGTAAACACCTCATAAAATGAGCTTTTATTTTTATTACCAATCCATAACTTTTACCGGGAACTTAAGCAACTAACTGGCGCATTACATCATTGTAGGTTTTCCTTGAAAACGAAACCATGTTGAAGCCCTCAACAATAGCGAGAATTTTACTTTTCAATGTTTTTTAAAAATCAGTATTAAATAAGATTCATAATGGTAATGAAGATAAATTTAATTCTGTTATTTTTAAATTATGTATGTCAAACGTTTTCACTTGCCTATTTATACCCAATTCAACACCAAACTCTAATATAAGTCTAACAGAGCTGAAATGTTTCTTAATTTTGAGAATCATGTTATGGAAACGTGATTTAACTCTGAGAAAGTTCTCTAACTACAAGTTTCTACAACTTTATCTTCGATGTATTCAGTGTCTATCATCCATGTTAGACGATTGTGCTAGGCTTTAGAATTAATTGTTATAAAAGAAATTTTATCCAATAAGTGTTTTTTTTTTTTTAATTTTTGTGAATTAACGTGAAAATTTGTATTAATTATTAAACTTATAAGAGTTCGTAATCTCAAAACTTTTATACGTTCATGGTAATACAATGAATATACTGCTACAGTTTGGAATGATTCATATTACAATGTATTAATTTGACAGTTTAATTTGTTGCAGTAATGATACTTTTCAAAAAGGGAAAAATATTTCCGATGAGATATGGTTCCAAAATGTATTTACATGCATTACAGTTATTGCCTTGTGACCAGTGATAGCTATTCAGCTCTCTTCCTGCGCAAATAGCTACGTGTATCACACATAAGAATTCATTTCGAATACAATTTTTTGGAACAACAGCGACTACATCAAACTAACGACAGTTATACTTAAACACTGATATCTATAAGTCCTTTTGAATTGGTAAATTTGTGACGGTATTTTATTACCCGTTTCATCTGTCATCTTAAAATTCACTCAAATCACAAGATCTAAATTTCAACTTAATTCTAAGCACCTGCCAATTAGTAAAAATAACCGATTTTACATAAAATATCTTTAGTTATTCCTCAAAAATAAGGGAGATATTCTCCTCTTTAAAGTCCCTATTTGCGAGTACTAACAACTTCTATAATATATCAAATAATACGCTTACCGGAATATGATGAGAGTACCTTTTGCAGTTGCTCCTATGACGTTGAGTCCTAGTCTCCCAAAATCCACTCCGCAACTTCCGCTCACATCACAATAACATATTTCCTCTTACCGTAACTTTATAATATTTCTATTCAATTATTTGTCGTTTTTATACAACTGTCCACTACTTTCATAGATTTACTTCATTTGCATCATCACGTTTCATTTGATAAGGAAGAAACTGGAACTTAAATGTAAAATCAGAAAAAAAAAACCAGATGTAAAATTCTTCGCGAATAGCCCATGTTACAAAGAAAACGGGAATCCGATGAAGTTCCTAAGTACTTTCTCAGATCTAGACAATTGTAATTATTTGAAGATAGACTAAAGACATCCAAGTAAACCTTGATCAAGGTTTCTAGCTGTTTGCAACTTTTTTAATTTTAGAAAGCAATTTTAATGATCTAAAGTGCCACTGATAAGTCATTTAAATGCATGCTAAAAAGTTCCTAAAATCGTGATAAAATGTAAAAATAGCTAGAAACCTTATTTATTTTTCTTTTGCAATGAAAAAGAAATCAAATCAAATAACTATAATAATCTACAACTGAGAAGGTATTTAGTAATGATCTGTGATCGTGACATAACATTAACGAATCCATAATGGTTGATTATTGAGTACCATAAGTCCTTTGTCCTTGTCATAAAGTCCTTTAATGATTGATGCGGTTGTCAAGCTAATAATGGTTTAATTCGAGAGTCATACTTGTTATTTTAAGAGGTCAAAATAATTAGGCCCTTTCTAAAGTTTCATTGGATAGTTACAGTAGAATGTCATTTGAAAACAAACGTTATACATTAATTCGTGGTAGGAAGTTATCTTTTTTTTAAGAAGGAGAAAAAATAAATTTCGCAATAACTTCAAAAATTAATACAAAGCAATATATTGTTATATCATACTAATTATATTCTTATTTACGATTTAATCAAATACATAATAAATGAAGATACGTTATGCATACAAATGAATATGTTTCTTACAAAAAAAATACGGGAAAACTTTATTAGCAGTTAGAAACACTTTCTATGTTTTCCTAATTCAATGCATTTCTGGTTTTCTAAGAAGTATAAAATATAAATTCTTCATTGAAGATAAATTTCACCAAAATAATGAGATTTCTGTTTTTATAGGAGGAACTTTTAATTGGAAAACAATGGACGAGATGTCTTCAATATAGTAAATTATTATTAAGAATGGAAAAAATGTTTCAGATTCAGTATGAATAAACATTTATTTTTCTTTCATTTCAAAGAAAATTATAATTTATAATTTTCCACACAATATGTTACTAAAAACACTCCCGAATTCCAGAAAACAAGTATGGTGATTTTTATTTCATTCCAGTTATCGTATTTTAAGGCACATTATCATTTTAAATAAAACTAAAAATAAGAAAGTGTTTTTAATTGATGATTGATTCACAGAAGTAGGATATTTAAAACAGCATTTATTCACAGTAAAATGAATAATTAAATTACATTAATTATATTTGTCTGTTAATTCAAAGTGGGATGTTTGAGGATATGAAAATGAGCAACAATATTGAATAAAGTGTACATTCAAAAAGAAAAATAGTTTCTTTCGACCAAAGTTATATATCACACCCACGAGAGAGAGAATAAATGAAGTAAATTAGGAAAAACTAGTGCATACTCTCAAATTCTTGACAAAAATAATTTTATAAATGCTGATTTATTTCTGAGGTTAATAATAGATAAGTAAGTTTCTGTCCTGTCAAATTCTATGTATTTAATTTATATCTGGAGCATATATTAGATAAGATGTGTTAATCATTCCATCGAATTTGCCTTGTTACTCGATATGTTTTAGCGTTATCGTCTGTAACAACAAACCTTTCTAAATTGCAGCAATGTAAAGCACCAAAATTGTTCTGGAAGAATCTAAACCTTAAATTACTGCATCAATTATGTTACTCCTATATTTCTGATTATGAATAAATTGATAAGACCATTGAGAGTAGTAGCAAATTATATGAAATATTAGCAGTCCACAACTCTAAAATATAACATTTTTATCAACAAATATAGAATCATTCAAAAGACCAAAATTTTAATTTGTAAGCCACCTATTACCAGTTTAAAATCTGCGAATTTTTTTTTAACGTGGAACTCTGTTTCTGTGGTCGGAACAACATTAAAGAAAAGAAAACCTGGGGTTTCGAGCTTATAATACATTACAAATCAATTTCATTCAATTTGAGTTGAAACTTTGGCTTAAGCATTCGTCTGATAGTATGAATACAGTGAATAGATATTATCTACGGCTGGCATTTCCAGAATTCTAACACCGATAACATAATTTAGAATGCATACGTTGGAAAAATCTGAAGTTATCCTCCATATATATATATATTTACGAGAGTTACCTGAAAAGTTTCCGAACTAACAAAGATACAAGACAGTTTCCCTGTAAATTTTTATTTCTAAATGGACTTCTTCAAAGTCCGAGTCTTCGAGTTCACTTATCTCAATGATGATCCCATCTCTTTAATTCATTCAAGTGGTACTCTTTCTCTGAAATAAAATTTTTTACGAAGGCGATGAAGCCTATTCATTTGGCAAAAATCTCTGTCCTTCAAACATACAGTTTAGATTAGGAACAAAAAGAAGCCACTTGGTGCTAAATTTCGTGAATAAAGAGGGTGTTCAAGGAGTTTTAACAGTAATTCGTGAAAGTTTGTGATGACAATTGCTGAGGTGTAAGAGAGCGCATTGTCTAGGTGAAACAGAACTGTTTTCAGCAAATGTTGCCTTTTTTTCCGCAATTTTTTCCTTCGGCTTATCAAGTAATGATACGTAGAATGCTGCTGTAAAGAGTTTTCCTGTTTGGAAATAACCGATTAAGATAACTTCTTGACTATCCCAAAACTCAGTGTCCTTCACTTTCTCAGCTAAAAACAGTTTTTTGCTTTTTTTAGAGCCGATTCCTCCTTCGCATTCCTCTGTTTTCATTGTATTTTTGTTTCGGGCGCATAATAGTGTATCCAAATTTCATGTTCAGTCATTAATCGGAGCCAAAACACTGAATTTCTGCTCCTAAACAGCGCCAATTAATCGTTGCAATTGTTCATTCAAATATGGTTTTGGTCTAATTTGAGCAAACGTCGTACCCAATGCGCGGACTGCTTTCCCACGCCAAAATACTGATTCAGTATGTAACAGACACGTTCTTTGGACATAATCATAGACTCTGCTATCTCTCTCACTTTAATCCAACGGTTATCTAGCACTATTTGGTTAACTTTAGCGATGTTCTCATCAGTGGTTGCAGTTTTTGGACTTTCCGAACGCTCATCGTTTCCCACACTGGTTTGGCCACATATAAATTTATCTGCCCAAATTTTAATGGTGGTAAATGGTGGTGCCGAATCCCCGTATACAGCATCGAACTCATCTTTGATTTGTGTTGGCGTATTGCCATTGAAACAAAATATTTAATAACAGGTTGATACTCGATTTTTCCATCTTTACTGAAACACTCACATTAACTCGCTCAACATATTTTGCAATAAAAATTGAACGTCAAAAATTCTGAAATTTTAGAGAACGGACGTCAAAAACTGTGCAACCACTTTCCCTAGCTTTTATTGACGAGTGTTGCCATCTTTACGTTAAGATACATACATATATATATATATATATATATATATATATATATATATATATATTGGTGATTTCAAAAAGTTAAGCGTGCTGGGTTACAATGTGAATAAAATTCGTATAACGTAAAAAGCTGTCGAAATATTGGGAAACATCCTATGTGAATGTAGAAAGTTAAAAAATAAGAAAACAATGAGAAAAATCAACAATTATCATTTTTATGGGAAAAAAAAAAACAGAATGAAAGAAACTGGGTATAAAAAGATTCCCCCCCCTTTAGTGGAAACATATGAAATGTATAGAGGATGATGCAGTTTGATAAGGAGTATGGTCACTTCTGACAGCCAGGCACGGTGAGCAACCATTTCCCAAACTGGCTAGGACATTGTGGATGAGTTTCAGGTTCAAAGAGTTCCAAACATCAATAAGCGCTCTTTTCTGTTTTAGAACTGATATTGGTAGATGCAGAAGGGTTGCAAGGGTTCTCTGGAGCAAATACTACACAAGCATTTCAGGTCCGGGGGTAAATAAGCCACGGTTTGTGTAAGAGATATTTTTCCGTTAGAGGCTATCATGGTTTCAAAGCGTGTTTTCATCCATAAGTATGATGTCAGTATCAATAATACTTCGAAACCGTCACGCATAAGACTCAAAAATATCACTTCTGAATCTTTTAGCAGACTCTGACCCCGTTTCAATGATATTGCATTCTCATCGGTCATCCAGCATTATGCTTGCACAAACCATAATTGCCATGAAAGAAAGTGATTTCTTTTCGTGATGTTTAATGGGTGAAAATGAATTATACTTTCTATTCATATTATTAGCCAATGGGAATTAGTGTTCATACTGAAAGTTTATCAAGTTCGTCACTGAATTTTGCGTAGGCTTCTCATTGCAATCTTCATTACAGATGTTCTAAATTCCACTATAAACGGGCCTATTTATGTATAGATGTTAAAAGAATGCAAATTTGTGTTCGTCTGGATTCATAAGTTTATATGCAAAATTTAAGGGCTAAATAATGTTGAAATAATGAAAAATAAATAATGAATTAAATAAAATGTTTGTCATTATAATATTAAAAATATTGAATACCTTATTTTTAAATTAAAGAAAAAAAATAAATATTCTAAAGTACTCCGTCGTTAATGGTAACAAAACAGGCATCCAAAGTTTAAATATTTTTAAAGATATTACTAATTTCACAATAAATGAATATAACATCAAAGAAAATAATGGCCTAGAATATTGTACTTTAAATTTTTTGAATAATTATTTTAATAGGAATAATTTTAATGATATAGTTTGAAAAACAAAAAAAGATTCTTTGCAATTATATTATAATTATAATAACTTTTAAATATAATTAAAATGAGCAGATATGCTTTTAGTTATAGTCAACATTAAATGCAAGAAGAATAAAATAAAATGTATTTATGCAGAATATAAATAATTTAAAATAAAATGCAAAAACATTGCGGAAGATTTGGGCATAGTAACGATAAGGATTCCATAGTTATGATGAATATGGGTACCGGTAACAGATGTCTAATATTAACCATTTCATTAAGAGAAAGAATTTGATGAGGTTAATAATTTCAGTAATCATCTAGCTATATTAAATATAGTTTGCCGGTTGTAGTAATCAATGAGTTTAAGTACTACATTTATAAAGTTTAAATGATTTAAATTTGAACGAAGAGATTAAAATACATGATTAATAAAATGCGTGATATTAAAAAAACAAATTACAAATTTACAAAATGTTTTGTTATTTGCTATAATGATAAAGTTTCAGTAATTAAGTAGTTATCTGCTAATATTACTGTCATTTAATTATTAATTTACATCTAGAAGTAAATAAATGGTTTATTAAGGAAATATTTTAGTGACTTCTAAATTAGTATTGAAATTATAGTTCTTTATGAAAAAACAGAATTACGAATAAAGAAAAAATATATCTTCAGATCTTTATTGCTCCAAAACATCATAAAGATTCCATTAAATTTAGAACAGCTTTAAATAGATATATTATGTACATTTCAATTTATATCTATCATTAAAAATCTTACAGGATACTCAGAATAATTTTAATAAAACTGTTATAATTAAAAGTAGTTAATATATTATTAATATTATACCTGCATAGATGTATTTGTTATACATTGTTATATTTTGAAGACCTCTCTAATTCAATAGACATAGGTAATCCACGAAGATATTCTATTAATAATTTATAAGAATTGTAATATTAATGAATTAATTTCTTACAATAACTTTAAAATTTTAATTGATATTGTACCTAGGGAAAACTATATAGAGAGTATCAATAAGAAAATTTAATAAAGTTAGCATTTTAAATGGAATATTTCGGAATTATGTGGATTTTTATAGCAAACTAAGCATACGAGTAATTTTAAGAACTATTCCACAAGGAGGAGTTAAGAGTTTGGTGAATATTTATTTAAATTATCATGAACAGAACCATATGAATAGAGAAAATTTTATTATTAACAGATGTAAAGAACATGATCAACGTGTTTTGAATTATAATAAGCCTTCTGAAGGTAAACCAAATATATCTTTTTTTATCCCGCATACCCAAATCAAATCCAAATTAATAACAGAATATATGAAGTAGAATATTTATTCAAACACTTTGAAAGTTACATATGATTAAATTGTTAGTAATATTTTTGACAAAAAAAAACACTTTTAAAGTTTAAATTAATAATTTGATTTCTGGAGTAACTAAGTATACACCTAATTCTATTTTTAGAAACACTATATTTAATTGAATTATTAGAATATTAATTAAATATATATTAATAATATATATTTAAAAATTATTATTATTAACTGCTAAATTGAACTACAGAAAAAAACCTAATACTGATAAGAAC
>BMAW01057586.1:0-140722 GCA_019974015.1 Nephila pilipes | reverse complement strand
ACACATATAATTATCATTTTTAAGAGTGAGCTTTAACATTTAAATACATGTTTTAATCGCTTTGATTTTTATTTAGGGTGATTTATCCCTAAAATTACACTAACACTCTTCAAATCGCAAAAATCCTCAAAAATCCGCAACATAGACGTGGTCCCGAGGGTGCCGGACTAAACATCGTTTACTGAATAGCTACTTGTCAAAATAAGGTTTTTCATAGAATGTTTAAAAAATTTCCGATCTTTATTTGTTGATGAGATATACATATTAACCTCATGTATTTTCTACTTTTTTTGGTGGATCTCATTCTCATATTCATGTAAAATTGGCATTTTATATATTACCCTACATTTTTATATAAATTAAAATTTTTAAAACTAAAATTTATTATTTGTTCATCACATATATTTCATACAAAATATGCTTAAGAACTCTGCAAACAGCCGAAACAGCATCTGAAGAGTAACATTTTTTTAATCGTAAAAAAAAGCATTATCAAGCTGTTTGGAATGCTAAAGGTTAAATTATTTGCCGTTTAATCACGAACAGTATTAACTCATTTTGCAGAATTTTCTTTTGATGATTAAAAAAAAATAATTTTACATTAAAAAACCCTAACTTTTTAAATTCGGGAAAATATAAATATGTATAATTAGTCCATATAATATATTAAAGAACATTGATCATTTGAAATTTATGTATGTCATTCATTTATTATTTTGATAATTATCTAAGTTATTTTCAAACTATTGAATATGAGAATTTTTGGGCCTGATTTGGTTGTTTATTTAGTAAATTATAAAAGCCTTTCAACTTTTCATTTGGTCAATGTCCTCAGTAACAGAAAAGTTTTTGAAAAATCTATTCTACTTGACTGATTAATTTTATATTATTGAATAGACTGTTGTTTAGACATTACATCAATTAAGGATTTCATGATATTGATCCTTAAGGATTGTAATTATAATGAAAAATAGAAATTTTTTTAAACATAATTTTGTTTGGGATTTAATTTAAAGTAATTTGAAAACAGTGGAATTAATTACAAAAGTAATATTTATCTATCAGTTATAACGAAATTATATATATAAAAAAATTGTAGGTGTTTACACCCCTAGGTAAATTAGTTGTGAAGCGCCGCTGCGATCGCCCCTTCAAAAATGTTTTGCTTGTTTCGATGTAGGGGGAAGTTTTTCTTTTCTTTTTTTTGTTTGTGTAACCGTTAGAGAAGTACAAGGGATGCCAAAGTGTCGTTCCCTAAATAAAATTTATTATTATTTGAAATTGTTTTGATTAATTAAATTACAGTCCACTTTAATTAGTTTTGAGAGCAGCAAAAACGCTGCATTAACATATGGTTATAAGCAAATGGAAAAGCGCAAACTTTAAAAATGTTCCGTTGTTATGAAATTTTTCTGTTCGCCTTTTATACGTATTAATATGACTTTTTTTGCTGAATTTTATAGATTTTACCATGCAATTTGCTTTCTCCCTAATTATATCCTCAGTGTTGCATAATTACTCTAATACTGTAACTTTCTTGTGGTAATTACAGCATACCGAAGGAAAAAGGCTTAAAAAATATGACTGTAAAGAAGTGGAACACAAGTAATGATGGATTCCTAAGAAATGTTATATAATTAATCCTCAAATGTATGAATAAATTTTATTGTGAAATAAATTCAAGATCTAAAGTCATCAGATAATTAACACCTGTGTTTGAAACTGTTCAGTCGAATAATTTTTTATACAGAAAAGTTTTTGAAAATGAAACTATGAAGATATTAAAGCATTTCTTACAAAATTAACATCTTTTTTATGAGAAATTATCCTAAAAAAGATGTTAATTTTGGAGCGGTTGATTTAATGATAAAAAAAGCATCGGTTTAATCTAAAAAGTAAAAATAAAAGTTAAAATAAATTCCCAAATAGGAAGACAGTTAAAAACAGCTAAGATGAATTTTGAAAAAGTAAAAGATTAGGAAGTAAAATGTTTATCATTGAATGTAAAAAGAATTTCTTGTATATCTTCTAATATCTACCACTTGGCTTAAAATTATTTTTGATTATAAGTGAAACTAAAGTTTCCGCTGGGAAGATTTTCTCAAACCTGAAACATTAAAAGTTTTTTAAGATCTTCATCTGGATAATTTAAATTTTAAGACGTAGTTAATCAACGTATAGAGAGTTAATGTGGTGGAGAAAACCTTCAAATTCAAACGAGTTATTAATGGATTATCCTCAAAGATAAGGAAGAGTAACATTTAATTTATAATGATGATACATTCTCATATTTGCTTTAATTTCAATCTTAAGGTATCTATTTCCATATTTAACAAAACACCCATGCCAGTTTAATCTACATAAAATGCAGATCTTCTTTATAGTCTTATTTCACTTAAATGTTCTTTTAAAGCACATTAATGATATTTTTTAACTAACGAATTTATTTTCTTAGTAATTGAAACGACAAATTTAGAACAGCAATATGTAGGAGCATTTAATTGAGTAATTTTCTTAAGAACTTCTTGTATTTATGAATAATTTTAAAAATATAATACATTTTGTAAATAATTTTGGGACCAATGTTAACTTTAGTGAATAATACAGAATCTATAATTATGGTTTATGCGTTTGCATTAGATCTGCAAAGTTTTTGAAAAAAAAATTCTTTTCTGTTCAGATGTTGATTTCATCAAATTTTCTTTTCGCATCAAAAATCCGAATGAGTGATTTTGACTAAATGGCCAGTTTTATTAACACTCAGACTTAGATATTCCTTCGATGACAATTTTAAAAATGTTATGATATATTTGTATGAATTTAGAATTTACCAACAGCCACTTAGAGGTATTGTATTTCATCATAGAGTATTCTGTTTGTTTTAATAGCTCTCTTTCCTAAATTGTATATACACAAATATTATTTAAGTTTTTCTCACTGTTGCTGTAACTTTCTTAAGTAATGCATTGTTTTTAATTTCCACACATTGAGGTTTAAAAACCTGTTTAGTATATAAAGCGCTTTAAATATTATGCTGTTAAGTTTTTCTGGTTATGAAGAAGTTTCAGTCAAATCATTTGAGAAAATGGATTTCAAGTGTGAAAGTCATTATTTGTTCCTAACGTTTCAACGGATATTTATTCTAAAGTAGTTTTGTACATTATACATTGAATCTATAGCTTACATTACGCTTCAATTGTCTCTGATGAAATATTTTCTTAAATTTTTATCCTCATGCTTTTAATACTTTTTCCCTCAAATTATTCTTCTTTTGATATTTTTTGATTTGTTATTGATTTGATTATTGATGTAAGATTTGTTATAATTCTTAAATTTTGCATAAATTTTTCATAATATATCGTATTTGTATGCCATTTCTCATTGTTTAATGCAATCTAAATTTCGTATGATCTTTCCATATTTTTTTTAAAAAAAGGAAGTTTTATAATGATACCTCATTTCCGAAGTCCAAAAGTTATAAATAAATTATCGTTCTAAAACTTTCTAAATTTATTTGAAATGTAATGTTTACTTTGTGCTGCCATCTATGTATCAAAAACTAAACTATATGTGTATAGATACAAAAATAGTATATATATATTTTTAACGTTTCGAAATAAAATGTTATAATGATAAGATAATTGACACTATTCAAATAAATTCCTTCCAATTCACTGAAAATATTGAAATTATACTCTGTGCTACTTTGTAATAGCTTTGATAATTTTGAAAGGAATACAAATAACAAGAGGAATTAAGATTTATTATTAAATATGAGAATTTTTACAATTATATGACAATCAAATACCTAATATAGCAGCTTTATTATTGCATGTGGATTTAATATCTTTATTAATTAAATATAATAAAATATTACTTAAATTATAAACTAAAAATTCTTTTTTCTTGTGAAGCAAGGAATTATGTTAAGAGCGTTAATTGATTATCTGAGACGTAAGTGAATAATAAGTATTATTTTAGTTAAGAGAAATATTTTAATTGCGATTTTAACATAGTTGTTTTCGTAATAAACTTTCGATTAGGTTTTAGATCATTATATGTATTAGAATGCGTAAAAGTTTTTATTATAAGGAGTTTCTTAACCACATTCAATTTTTTTACAATTTCAATCATTTATCAGAACTATAAGATTATGCTTTAAACTGATGGAATTTAAACGTGAACTGGAGCATGTAAAAGTAATGACCTCCAAAAAATTAACATAACACTTTGCTGCAACAATGAAAAGTCGAAGTTTAATTCTGTATGAAAAAGTAAGCATTTAAAATAATTTTCTTTTCTCTCAAGAAATGATATTGAACTAAAGATGTGCCAAACTGTAAGTTATAATTAATAGCTTCCAATATATTAGTTCAATTTAGTAATAGGTTCAAATATCCTGTTAAATATGTAACATATTCCAAGATTCTAATATGTTAGTAACGTATTCCTTGACCCTATTACTCTTATACCGTACTCCACAACAATATTAAGCGTTCATAACATATTTCTTGACCCTATTACATTTATTACGCATTCCGCAACTCTATTGCGTGTTCATAATATATTCCAAAATCTTATTATGCTTGAATCATATTGTGGGACATAAAAGGTCAAAACATATTCTACGAGCTTGTCATAATGAGAATATGTTCCTCCACAATATTAATTTAGGAGAATATTAGATTATGATGCCTATTTTTTTAATATGTTCAAATTTTCTACTGTTTTAAAGCAAATTACTGTCGTATTACTTATGAAATTTTTTTTAAACAAAGAGACAACCGAAACAATATTTGAAATATCTATATTTTTCAACACAAATATTAATTTTTGCTTAAAAAGAGTAATCAGCTTTGAGTGTCTAGTGAAAATATATAAATTATACCACAATTTATAAATGAAATCGTAATTTATTTGAGTGTTACAAATTGCCTACCTTTAGTGCTTTTCAATTAATTTGCCCATTTAAATTTGAAATGTATAATCACTATCATTTGAAAATTAAAAATGAGATAAAAATTGATTATTATTGTTATAATTTGTGGAAATATTAGAAAATAAGTAATAAATAATGTTTAAAAATATTTCAGTACCCCCAAAAATGTTATTAAATTCCGCATTCTTGCATAGTATTTCAAAGACGCACGTTTCGATGGTTCATTAGAACCACACTAATGGAATAATACAGATACCATGCTAATACCAAATATTATTAACAGTTTGGAAAACTTAAGCGTGTATTTATTTAGAAATTTAGGAAATAATCTCAAGAGATTTTTATCCATTCAGGTGACAAATAATTTAGGGATTTAAAAAAAAAACAATTTTTTGTTAAAAATTTTAAGTTATTTTGAGAAGTTAAACTGAGAAGAAAAACATTTATGCTTATTTTCATCAGTGAAACTAATGAATACAAAACAATGTATGAAATTGAAAATTAATTTTTTTTAAAAAAAATACTTGAATGCTAGGTATATACATTATTGTCGTCTGCTGTTAAAATTATTGAATATAGCTTATTTTTACTCATTCGTCAATAACTGAACAATTTAAAAAATGTATTTAGAAAATTTTAAACTAGTGTCATAGAAGAAAATCTTCAGTATTCAAGAACATAAACTTATTAAAGAAAAAATATGAATATAAGTTATCAGCTTTAATTACTTTAAATGGGTTTTGAAATACTAATTTTTTTAAATAAATTTTGCAGAAAGGACAGAAGCATAAAATATAGAAATTTTCGCAGCATAAGGACAATAGTATCAAGTTTTACAAAATAACTCATTTTTAAATACGTGTTTTCAGTTATTTAAAATATTTTTAATCAGATATTTAACACTTCCAAAGTAAAAGAACAATAAAGCAATATATACTAACGTTCATATAAATTTCAACACTTGTCATAACTAAATCATACAAAGTTTGTTAGAATATTCTCAAACTAATGTGCTATTCTTAATTATAAAACATAAATTATACCTGATTCATTTAGCAATGTTAATTAATTTCAAGCTTAGATATCTTTTGTTAAACAAATGCTTTCTACAGAACTCAAATATTTTACTACATTAATTTTATATTTTTCATGTCCTGGGATTAGAAATTACTTTTCTGCCTGGTAGAATATATTCAGGACTTAAAGAATTCACAAATTGAATAAATCCTGTATCCTCAACTTTTGAAAATGGTTGAGAAATCAAGAAAAATAATTTCAAGAAGCATTTGTCTAATTTTTCTGATTTGTGTCTGTGAATTTCTTTGATCCTGAGAAAAAGAATATTTAGAGGATTGTTTTTCATATTGTTTTGTAAGGAGTAGTTCGTCTAATAGGAATGTTCCAAGCGTATCCGGATTTTATTGTGTAACTATTTAGGCGCGAACTTGACAAGTGTATCTGATCTTCCTCAGAAATATTGATAATTACATTTAGTAGATGTGCAGCACGATAACATGGGTTAGTATGAACTGTAAGATATTTTCTAGCTAAATGCTTTTTGAAATTTGAAACAGTTGTGTGATAATGTTTTATCAGACCACAAAGGTCGTATTTAAAATGTTTGTTATTTTCGCTAACGACAAAACTAGTTACGTGTGTTGGATCTCAACATGCTAATGACCTAAAATATCAGCAAAAAATGACTTGCATGATATGTTAAGAAACATAAAAAAAAAAAAAAACTTAAAAAGTAGCTGAGACATCTTCAAAATATCCGCAAAATTGCATTAAATATAATTACTTTATAAATTAATAACCATAAAAATGCATAAAGTGGTTACTACTTTTACATTGAAATTAATCCTACTGCATACAAAAAGATACTGAAACTCAGAGGCTTGTAAGAAAAATGTGAAATTATATTACACTACATATTATAAACACACATTTTTGAAAACTTCAAAATTGACATAAATATGGAAAAGGACTTAAAATGCCTTGAAGAAATTGAAATTTGTTTAAAATTAAAAAAGAATAAAATAACAAAAATAATTTAGAAAAAGCAAATATAACTTATAAATTTATATTTGCAAATAAGTTTGCATTTTAAAATTAGAAATGTCTACGATTTTTAAATTTATGTATGTGTGGGGGGAAAGAGAGAAACATATATCTAAAATAATGCATCTAGTCACAATAATCAGAGTCAGAATTTTATTCTATAAGCTTTTGATGATTCAGGATTCTCCTAAAAGTTTTGGAATGCGATAAAAATGTTCAATAATAAATATTTTGATAAAATTTTTATTTCATATTTGATTTGTGTATAATAAAGAGAGAAAATATTTATATAAAAAAATAAATATTTTTTGATTGCTTGAAAATTCTTTAAGAGTTTGAAGTAATATGAATTAAAAATGTGATAATTTTAAGTTGTTTATTCATTACTAACAGCAAAGCAAAATTATCATAATAAAAAAATAATTTTTTTAAAGAAGTTTTCCAGCCTAACTTTTGTTATCAGATTCATTTCATTTTGTAGTAAGTAATCATTTAATTACTCTAAAGTTCAATAAAGTTCAATATTTGTACCTAAGAATTATTTCATTAAAATTTGAAAATTTAAGAAAGTAATCAAAATTTTTTAATAATTGAAGTAATCCTTTTCATATGATCATTTTCATTCTTTGAATGTTAAAGTAAATTAAAATTATATTTTTTGAAGTTAATAATGCAATAAAGCTAAGTAAATAAGCATTAAAATAGAAGTATTTTGTCTATAAATATACAGATGAAATGAAAAAAGTAAAAAAATAGTACATGTTACTTACAAAATAAAAAACTTACAAAATTTTTATTAAATTGTAGAAATATTATTTTTATTGACCGTCTTATATATATAAAAAAAACACAGATACTCTAAAGTATTACTCTTTATATTAAATATGATCTAAGTTTTTGGGTATTAAATCTTATCGAGCAAAAAATATATGAATTTTAAAATGGAGATATAATTACCTTTTTATGTTGAAATGGTTCGAAGGATTTTTACCTTGTTTACATATGATCCGTATACAGGCAAATAAAGAGGATCGACTTCCTTCATTCGATTAGGAAAACATCTGTATAAACACTATCAAATCAATTTGTAAAAGCATTCGCATATTACCAATGTCTGCCATCTCCAGCATCGTATTCACCCCAAAAAAGACGTTAGCATCAACAACATCACCTTCAGTTGATAGTAAATATCTTATAGTGCTATATATCTCAGATGCATCTCTTTCACTTCTTTTTTTAATACCGCAACAGATGAGAGTCCCCCCCCTACTTCATTTCATATATTTATAAAATTACTTTTAGATTTCATCCAATACATTTAATAAGAATACAAGATTAAAAAAATTAAGCAAGATCAATGAGTAACACATTGCCTGCGTAATAATATGACTGTTAAGAGAGATAGATAAGAGATAAAAGGAAACTGAAAAAGTTAAAACGTATTTTAAGCAATATAAATTAAATGTAGGAAATAGGTTTTATAAAGTAGTTGCAATTAATTCTTACCGCATTTTATTAATTTACTTTAGTAATTAACAATACGTATACATAATCAAAATTCATATAACATAGTATTTTATTTGTCAGCCTTATATTAATCTTTAAAATTATGAATTTGGAATAGGTTGTAATTAAAAATTCTAAAATGGACAAATGATCGTATAGTAGGGAGAAAAGAGTAGCGTAAAAAGTAAATAAATTAAAGAAGAGAGGAAAAGAAGAGAGTAAAATAAATTAATTGACAAAATTAAAAACGAAGAGAATATTTGGAACAATTTTGAATTTATTAAAGTAATGAATTAAATAGTAAGTGATTATCATTAAGCCCGATTTTCGTAACTCGCCTGCTTCGTGCATTGATAAGTGATTGTCTGATGAAAGTGTTAGAGTGTGTGCCAACTTTAGTGAAAGTCTTATTTAAATAAGTCACAGAGAGGAGCAAAGGGTCACCTGAAATTTAATAAAACGCCATTACTCTTGTATGAAATGGCAACATTTTTGGGAAACTATGCATTCAATGACCCTCTAGGGCAGGGGTGGCGAACTAATGGCACGCGTGCCATTGATGGCCCGCGACACAATATTTTGGGCACGCCACCAATCACAAAATTCACTATGAAGCATATTACGAAAGAACGCGAGTGATCCAACGCTATACAGTGTTCGGGCGCAGGATTTCAACTGTTAACGGTTACGATTTTTAACTGTTATTTAATTTGGCTAGTTCAGCAAAAAAAAAAAAAAAAAAAGTGCGAGATAGTAAGTGTATCAGAGAATTTCAAACTTGGTGAACTAAAAAGTAAGGCATGATTAGTAAAGGTGACAAAGTTGTGTATGATTTATGTTCTTGAACAGTGGTATGTAGAACATCGACTGTAAAACGGCATTTTGAAACAAATCACAAATTTGTTGGTCAAAAAAGCGAACCAGAGCAAAAGGAATTGATTGCAAGTGCTATGAAAGACAGTAATAAACAGTCGACGTCTATGAATAAATATACTGGCAAAATTGCCATACAAGCGCAGCAAGTTACTCGGCAGAAAATGTCATTTCTCGGCATAGTAAACCTTTTCAAGAGGGAGAGTTTTTGAAGGAAATCTGGTTAGCATGTGTGCCCTCACTTTTTGATGATTTCGATAGTAAAAATAATTCAGCGCATCAAAGATAATCCTGTATCTAGAAACACAATAAAAGAAAGAATCTTAAAACTGGCCGGAAATGTAGTAGATCACAAGAAACTGACAGTAACTCCGCTCCTTTTATATCGCTATGTTTTGACGGAAGCACTTACGTCACTAAATCTGCACTTTTAGATGTTTCTGCTCGATATTGCGAGAGAAACAGCTAAAAGGAAAAATTATTTGCGATAACATCGTTGCTAACAAATAGAAATGGTACAGATATTTGTACGGTTGTTAAAAATTCGCTTGCTGAGAAAGAAATTGATTCGAAAAAAATTGTTTCAGTAACAACTGATGGTGCTCCAAGTATGGTTGGCAAATTATAAATGATTTCATAAGTGCATTTCAAACAGATGTATGACATTCGATTTTTGAATTTCCCTGCATCATTCACCAACATGCCTTATGTGCTAAGAGTGTGTGCTTTAACATCTTTTGACAATGTAATGGTAGTAGTCACAAAAATAGTCGATCTCATTTCGTCGCAGGCTTTAAATAAGTGAAAGTACGATGCTTTGTTAAATGAAGTCTCCTAGGTGTATAATGGTTTATGATGTAAAATAAGGTTCGCTGGTGGTGGCGCGGGAACATACTTCAAAGATTTGTTGATTGCTTGGAAGAAATCAGACTGTTTCTGCAAAATGAGGGGTTAAAAACTGAACAATACTCACAGTTGTTGGATGTTATGTGGCTTTCAAAGTTGATGTTTGTTACAGACGTTACGGCCAACAATATAAGTTACAACTCTAATATAAGTTATTTGTCATATAATCTGCAACAACAGAATTCACACTGATGTTACTTTAATTTGAATTACGGGTATAACTGAGACATTGCAAAATGTACTTTTTTGTTGTAAATAAAGAGTTTTGCATCGATTGTATTTGGTATTATTACTTTCCCAATAATCACGAAGTCAAAATTATTTCAGGCACGTCTATGACCTCATTAAACATTTTTTTAGAAAAAATGGCACGTTGATACATAAAGGTTCGAGATCCCTGCTCTAGGGGTTCAGGAATTTGGGAACGGTCATCACAGGCGCCGTGTATCAATATAATATGCATTCATCATAACAGAGCTGTTTTAAAATAACAAGATTTCTCTTAATAATATTACTATTTTTTATTGTTATGAAATATTTTAAATTTAAAAGAATTTCCGAAACTTTATTGAAAAGTGTGTGAAAATATAAACAACTACAATGATGGAAAGTGGCAACTGTTCCACAAAGCAACGGTGAAGTTTAAATAGTTGTCTATTCCTAGAAGCCGTGACGGTGACATGAAGCGGTGAGTGTGATGGAAAGACGTGACTACGAAGTCCAAGACAAATTCAACTTTCATATTATGATTATTGTTCAAATTATGTAATCAAACTTTCATATACTGATTTTTGTTCATTTTATGATGCTTGTTCAAATTGTATAGATATCATAATTAAAAGTAATGAAAGAACACGTCTTTAAAAGAAGTGATAAAATTTATAGGAATTCTTTCTCGGAAGGAATATATTAATATCAGATTAGGTTCCGAACACATAATACTAATATTTATCCTATTACGCAAAATAACGCCCATTCCTTCATTAAACTATTATGCGAGTTCTGTCTATAAATTAACAGGGTTAGTTCGAAAAAGCATATTTATTTACAAAATATGGAAGGTCTATTTATAATCTTATATATTCTCCCCTTTGATATTCAGACATCGGTCCATTCTTATTTTCCTGTGATCAAAAGAGTATTGAAGTTCCCCCCCCATTATCTGATAATTTTTTTACTACCAATAACCTTTTCTTCTCCACAACTTCCTGTACTTCAAAACGGACTCCTTTTAACGCAGATTTTATTTTTGGGGGAAAGGAAAAGTCACAGAGGCTTAATGGTGGGAATATGGAAGATGTTCCAGCGCTGCGATCGTTTTTTAGAACAGAATATGCTTCAAGGAATTGAAGTAGTTTCTAGGAGTATTGTCTTGATGGAAGAACATTGTCTTGATGTAGATTGAAAACATTTTGCTAGAATTTTAGGATGAGTTTCTTTTTAAGATTTTCTTTTTTTTCTAGCATTTTTTTTAAAGTTAATGGTTAAATTTCGTTAAATACTGTTGAAACGGCGAGTGTGTAACATTCTTATTTAAGAAGATACAGTGTAAAGCCATGTGAATGGTAGTAAGATGTAGCAACAAGGATTTGAACACTCGTTCTTCTCATTTAATCTTGTATAATAACTGTTCGTTCTTAGAACATTAAGGATAGCTAATGACAGGGAAAATGCTTCAGACCCTTTTTTAAAATAAACTTAAAGTAAAAATTGTATAATTAATCATTTTTAAAGCTGGTTTGAATCAATAACAGTAAATGTGGTTACGTTGCTTGCAGTGATTACCCACGTCCATTTTTGCCGACATTTTTTCAGCTTCTGCCGAGTATTACAAATTACCGATAGAAAGCGCGTACGAGCGCCAACAATAAATCGAATATACTTCGCCATTACACTGATTCCAAATTTCTTGATTATTTGATTTAATATAAGTGAAATAATCTATGAAATTGTAATTTGTTTATTATTTTTTAATTAAGAAATAGAATTTTATTATCAAGCAGTAGTTTGGACATTAAAAATCTCTCAGTCTCGTGAGTAGCTATACATTTACATTTAGATAAATATTTGTTATGATTCAAATACTATAATTATGATTACTGCATCAATTTATAATTAATTAAAATAGTTTTAGATATAGGAAAAACACTAAAATATTTAAATTTGAAAAATTATTTGAGTTATTAAATTACATTCGAATCGCAATGAATTTGCTTTTAAACACTAGGCATTTGGAAAATCCCTTTAAAATTTAATTCTTTACTTATTTATTTTTAAGCCATTCAATCAACAACATACTGAAAAAAGTGTGCCAAAAAATCCAATTAAATTCATAAATATTAGTTGTTATTTTTGAAATAAAAAAATTACACTAAAGTGCATTGAATTTATCTTAAATCTAATAAATATGAATTGAAAAATAAGTTAAATTTTCAGGGGTGATGGAAAAGAATGAAAAATAGTAATATACACAGTTTAACTTAATTGTTTACATATATTTAAAGTTTAGCCTTATGTTTTGGTTTGTTGGCTCATAAAAAGTGAAAGAAACAGAGTCGGCCGTTTTGTTAGAACTTTCGAGAGAACGTAATTCTCCCGAATTTTTCATCATTTTCAGTTCATCATTATAGTTTTCCATCCTTTCATCAGGACGATTTCTGCATCAATTTCTTTTTAAAATTTGTTATGTATAATTTACTTTTTGGGGCTAGAGAAGACTTAAAACATAAGGCTATCAAATAAATTTACTAAAAAAAACTACAAATATGTACGTAATTTACAAATTTGTTAATGATATATCATATTCTCAGTCGCTTCGACCTTAAGTTCATGTCTACCACCTTTTTTGATTTTGTAATAATAATATTAATCCCATGAAATTTCTACTATGGACCTCAAATCTATGCTATTTAATTTATTTGAATGCATAAAAGTGCATTCGAAAGCTCAAGAAATAATGAAGGTTTCTACAAAATAACTTTGCTTCACTGATTTTTAAAAATATTTTTTAATATTTTTTAAAGTCCGGAAAACGCACAAATGAATAATTAAAATAAGGGTAAAAATATTCTTAAAATCGGAGGAAAAATATAATTCCGAAGAAATCTTAATTATTTTTTGCTCTTTCAGATGAGGTTTTTTGCATTTAAAAAAGAAATAATAAAGATTTTAGGATGAAAGTAGAAATTCTATGGGATTAATATTACGTTCTCGAAATCAAAATCTCCGGTAAATGAAAGCCTTAGGTTTGTTTTTCAAAATTGTTGATACCGCACGTGCTGAAATTTTCTCTCAAAAGGTTTTTGTTTTTTCTTTTTACTTTCTACATCTTTATTAAGCCGAACTACTTTTTCATGCACACAGATTCCTGTTTAGGGATCATGTTCTTTGTTAGAAATCTGAATGTAATCTTAATTTAAAGTAAAAAAAAAAATCGTTGTAAGTTCGTGGAACAGAAACTGAGAATATTATAAGCCCTCGAGTGTTGTATCTGGTATCCGATATTCCATAGGATTTCATTGCTTTAAGAATCGGAAAAACAGTTTTTTTTAATGACAGGAAAAAAAAAAAAAAAACGTTCAAGTAACATTAATTTCTCAAGCGTCTTATTTCAATGACTGTATTCTTCAACTTAATTTTAAAACATTAACGTGAATTCCTCAAGTTAGTTGATGAGAACCGCGTTATTTGTGTAGGTAAAATTAAATATCACAATTTTTGTGGAGTAAGTTAAAGTAACAGTTTTTCTTTCTAATTAATCTTGGATTACTGGTCTGTAATTTTTAAATAACATATGAAATAAATATTCTTTGCTAACGTAGATTCTCATACTGTTTTAGTTAAACTGCAATAAATTCACTTAATTGATAAGTATTAAAACGACTAATAAAAAAAGGAAATGAAAATATTTTCTTAATAATTTAAATTAAATATAGTGAATAAACTTTAAGAATTATAAATTAGTAATCTATAATTATGTCACTGTATTTTTTTTATTAATTTTAATTATTAATGAAGGCATTGATTATTACAATAAGACGCTTTAACTGGCTGTTAAAATATACAAATTTCTTCCCTTTTGTAATTTATGACTTACAATTAGTGTTTGGTAATTTATTCAAGTGTCAAGAAAAAAAATAATAAGGGAAAAAAACGTAGAAAATAATTTATCTTATAATAGTTTATGTGTTGCATGGAAAACGAGATATCTAACTTCATTTCTTAATTTTACTTATTATCCTTTAATATACAACGTTTTTTCCCCTCAAGATTATAACATATAGCAGCGATAGTGTAAGGAAATCGCGACTGTGATATGAAATAGCGTTGTGCAGAAAACAGGGAATGTAATGAGAAGTGGCGACTGGACACGAAGCTGAGACTGAAACTAGGAAGCAGCACTTGTGATTGGAAGCAGAGACTGTAGCAAGAAACTTTGTGTGTGATGTGAAGCGGCAGCTGTAGTAGGAAGTGGTGAATAAATAAGAGAGAAAATTTTATGGCATAAACAACTGCAAATTTAACTCACGAATTGCGTCATAAGAAAAGTTGCAAGATAGTTTTTCTTAGTTTGGTTTTTATTAACGTCCCACTAGAAGCAACACGAGGGCTATTGGGTACGGATCTCGTAATTTTGAACCACGGTCAAATGACGAGGACGACACCTGAGTTGGCACCTCCCTCTCCTAACATCCACACTAAGCCAACGAGAGGACTTTGAGCCCCGACAGTTTTAACTTGCGTCAGCTCCGGCTACACGGTGGGATTTTGGTCGAACCCGCGACTGAACGAAAACTGCCGACCACGAATCCGAAACCATGACCACTAGGCTACCGCAGCCACAAAGTTGCAAGATAAATGATTAAAATAATTCACAACATTAGTAGGTTTCGGATGAGACATATTCACTGCAAAAAGCGGTTCCAAACACATAATACTATTACTTATCCCATACGTGAAATAGTCAAAACCTGATTGATACAAAATGGATATTTTATGAACATATTTCTTATATATCACAATTGCGTTTGGAAGTGGAAATGAATTTATGGTTATTTTACCTTTGACTTGGATGGGTAGAATGAATAAGATATTATCTTTATTTAAATATAATATTCGACGCGCTTAGGTAAGAGTAAACGTGGGCTGCATTTAAGAATAGTTTATTAAGCCTAGATGGTTTATTTATCCCAAAGCAGAATTTTAATTCACTATAAGAAAAATGGTAATCCTAAACGATATCAGGCAAATTCCAAAATAAACATCCCGCGAACCAACTACTTGGTAACGAAGTCTAGATCCTGCAGAAGTTTTGAAGCAAGCGCAGCAAGTGCGTAGAAAGGGTGTCTATAAGCGATAAAACTTAATTCGCAAATACGTGTACCAACTGGTAGAAGCGGAAACCAAAGATACGGCTAGGTACTGTGGGGTTAGAAAAGTAATTTACATTTGCGAATATTCTGCCCGCCTTGAAACATTATAAATAATTTAAAAAGCAAAATATATTAAAGAACAAAACATCATTAATAATTAATATACAAATAAAACATTTAATACGATAACTTTAAGCTACAATGAACAATATTTAATTGCAACAACGTCAATACACAGTACCTAATAAAATACTATCAGTTGAATAAATACACTACGCAACTGAAGCATTTTGCTTTAAGTTTTCGGGGAAAGGTAAAACGCTGACCGTAAATGTACAGTTTTCTTGTACATTCATCTCCACAAAAAAGTTACACCTAGAAGGAATAGTTAGATTAAAATGATATTCGGAAGTAAATTAGCATTCAACAACGACAAGAAATAATCAAAAAGTGAACTTGAGAATATAGCACGATTTATCTGTTAGAGAACCAAATAATTGTAATTCTCAATAGGTTGTTGAACTGCCATTTTTCAACGTATTTTGACACACATCTTAGCATGGAGTAGTAGACGCTCTCAACGGAGTTTTGACTCAACATTCCAAGCAGATTGAACTTTAGTATCTTGAGAACATTTTTTAGCAAAAGAACACCCTGTAGCATCCCATTAGTGTAAAATGAGCGGAAGGTCTGCCGTTGCAGTTGACCATAGGAAAATGTCTAAGCCTGCCAAGCAAGAACTTGCGATGGCAGTAGTATGAACAAGAGCGTTTTATAGTTGAAATAAAGTACTAAGATGAATTTAACAAAAGAGAAGTATGTACCAATCGAAAGACCTCATGTACCATTGGGCCGTCAAAGTGATTCTAATGAAGACTAACGGTGACCGCCATCGTACGAAATAGCTACACTAAATCATTATACTGCCGTCTGGATGTGAGTGGCAACAAATCATCCATCGTGAGGCTGACCGCGTTACATCCGCACACGAGATTACGGAGATAAGGAAAATGATGCGAGAAGTCGCCCCCTTAAGTGACTCACAAATATTTCATCTTACAATAATGGCATTGCAGAAATTTGTTAGGAAAAAACGAAGTTTTACTCTGAGACATAGACTTAAGTAATTTTCTTTCTCGAGGTTCAAGTAAATTCTTTATTATTGGGCTTTACCGGTTCATCTAACCAGGTGAGTAACAAATCATATTCTAAACTGATATAGGGGTTTACAAAAACTCATGGCAGCGTCATTATATATTCCAAAATACTGTGCATCCACCACACATTTCGAAATATTCTACATAGTGGTATTTGATATCTATATGTTTGGTTATTGAATTACTTTTCGGAGAGAATTTTCAGTCAATAAACGATTTTTATGAATTTTTCAATCATATTGGATTCTATCGATTCTGGTTAGTAAGAAATTTTGTTCTCATGTTTTTATAACTTTTGTTAAAATTCTTTATTTTAGTAACTAGATAAAAATTATATCAATCTTTGAACTGTTTTATATAGCAGGAATAAGACTTATAAAGTGTATGCTTCAGTTTTGACCAATTGGTATTGTAAACTAAACAAATTCTTTTCTCATGGCAATGCCAATGTGTACTCTACCCCATCCCTCCAAAATTAATTTCTGAGCACGCTACAGATGAATTCATTATACGTATCTTAATATTTTGTATTTCTTTCTAGTTTTTGCTTAACACTTAAAATTTTTCTAAAAGCCATTTTTTTTGAAAAAATTACTGGCTTTATTAATTGGCGTGTAAGTGCAAAATATGCCATTTGAAATCCTACTATAAGCGTTATAAAATGTTATTTGCATTCCATTTTCTTCTGTTGTTAAATACTTTATTGGTTTAACCTCTTCAAGTTCCCAAAACTTGCGTTCAAATTTGCATTGACTAGTTATAAATCAGAAATAAAAATTACACTTCACCAACACATACATTCTGTATCTAATCAGATTTCATTTGTGATTTATTGCTTTGCTTCCCGCTGAGAGAAAATCGAGAGTGCTTCAATGCAGTACAAAACCCTTTGAAATTTTTTTCTTTATTTTCTGTGCTTACATTCTAAATGGCGTCTGTTCCAATCAAAATATCGACCTCTAATCCCGAACTCGGAAAAAGAGATGTTTTCCAAACATTTATGTTTTGGACGTAATTTGCTTATTATTCTGTTTTAAAACAGTAAAACATGCGTTCCTAATGTTTTCTATAACTAAAAGTTCCAGGCTAATTCTTTTTCATTTGTTGCTAATATGGTATATTAACTAGCTCAACGATTGTAATAGGATACATTTTTCAATTGGAGATTTCGAGAAACGGAAGTAAAGACTTTCAGTTTCTCAATCCTGAGAATCGCTAGTTTTAATTTATTTACTATGTCGCTATGCGTAAAAGATTGGAGGAAGGACTAATTAACAACACAGATGTATATTTTGATTTGGAAGGGTAATTCATTTTCCATAAGCAAAGTTTGTAATAAAACATTTAATACTTGAGTTTCGAAACATTTTCTATTAAAACTGATAATTAGAATCAGAATTTCACGTCAAAATTGTTTCATTATCAATAGTTTTCTTTTTCGGCAAATAAATTTATGTATATTGAAACATTCCTTTACATTTTTTTCGTGAACTTTACCAATGTACGCCGAAAACCAATTAAAACAGTGACCTCTGTTTCGAAATTTAGTTATTTCCTGCACCGACTCATAAGTACATTGGTAAGATTCATGATTGAAATTATAGAAAACACAACTTAAATTAAAATTAGTTGCAAATGTAGCAGATGTCAGCATGAAACTATTTGAACTTATTTGCATCCGGTTCAAATTTAAAGGAATTTGTATTTCTCGTCCTTGGGAATCATGTAACACTAATGAAATCTCGCGGCTTTCAACTTTTTCGTTAAAGAGTGTTAAAAATTCTTCAACATTAAAATCCTTTCTAGATGACCATTTCGATTGAAATCTTTTTTCAATGTGATAATTCATATCTTCGGGAATAAATTTCAAAAGAATTGGACATAATATTGACCATCTTAAGTTTCAAATTCTATTTTTGAGCTTTCAAGTGACCTAATATTTGTTTCTAAGATTGTCGTACACATTTCTGAAAGCCTTAATATTGTTAGAAATTGTAATTGGTTCCAAATTCAATAATTTTGTCTAGCCATTAAATATATCAGTATTGTAGTTCAGTTCAGGATCACACTGAAAAAAAAACAATATAATAATGCAATTAGTTCCTATTGAAAGAGAGAGAGAGAGAGTAATTTATAATAATAAGCTTTTTTTTCCAAGTGAGTGATATGATTTTTTGTTAATATCACGCGAAGAAGCAATACTAGGTCTATTAGAGACATACCTCGTATTCAAGTGACGAGGACGACATCTGAGCTGGCACTTCTTTATCCAAACTTTGACTCCTCTCCTACGGGTGAACTTGAATCCTTGACATTTTAAGGGACCATCAGCCCCACTACACGGCATGTAACTATTTTTTCAGAGAGTTTTTCAGACACTACAACTTCAATTTTTATATCTTTTTCGTCAGTTCAATTGAATATTTCTTTATCTGATGGTTTTAAACTATTCCTCTTTTCCAAGCAATTGTTCGTATAAATCTTAAATTTCTTCTAATTTTGAGAGAATATCTATTGACTCATCTTGTGACGCCCGCCCGGCCCGGGCGTCATCTTGTGTCATCACTAGATTCAATTATTAAACACTACGACACAAATAATCAACGAGTCACCAGAACAATCTTTAAACAATTTATTAACATATATTTACAATGACAACAACTCCCTATGCTCTCCCGGGTAATATTTCTATTACCTTAGTTCAACCCACCAATATTAATCTTACAGACTCTTACCATTAATCCTTCCTCGGCTGCAACTCAGACTCCGGATCAACTGTTGAAAACAGGAGGCAATATACTTCTAGCAACAATCTTTACTCGAACCCTCTATTTCAATCTCTATTTCCTCCTTCCTCTTATCTATCACTTCAGCTTCACTTCTCCCACAGCTTCTCTCTTTCAACCTCTCTACTCTTTTAGCCACTCTTTCTACTTTCAGTCGGAGTTTATATATTCCCTAACTTAACCACTTCACTTCATTTCTAACTGCTTTACATAATAACTTTACGTATCACGTTTCATTTTTGGTTGGGCAAAGGTTGTTTAGCCAAAGCAATCAATCTCAATTAAAAGTCCCCAAGGTAAGTGAAGAGAAACCGCGAATAGCCCAATGTCACAATCTTTCAGTTTATTATTAGTTTTACTGATATGTTTTATACTTAATGATCTAATGGTTGTCCTTGGCTTCTTACAATTTTTAAAATTCTGCCAATTTACATTGATAATTAAGCCAACATTGTAACTTCAAAAAATCCAAATTATATAACAGCATTGTTTCATAATCAGCATTCATCAATATCGTTCATTGCTTGAATATACAATTAAGGAATATATTCTTCCGATTTATTCAAACTATATCAATAATCTTCAAATATCAAATACTTCACTTACCACTTTAATGAAGTATCATATCTTACATTCGGCGCCATAAAGAAATTCTCACTCTCGGGGCCCAAGTAAATCCTTTATTGTAGGGTTCTATCGATTTTGTAAGGCAGATGAGCATCAAATCGTATTCTTAACTAATATAGGATAATAACAAAAATTTCATATCACCATCACACATTCCTAAATGGTCTACAAGGATAAGGGTATCTTTATATCCTCTTTGTTTTTATTCGTAGACATAGTAGAATTTTCGAAAAAGGACTAACATATATGCTTCTTGATTATAATAATACTACCAAACGAGAGGGGTAATATTATTAATCAAGAAAGGTATACTAACGATTATAAGATACCATAATAATTAAAAGTTATTAGGCATATTAACGATTTATCGTTAATATACCTAAATCCTTTTGTAGGTAGGTATATTTAAAAAAATGTTGTCTCTCCCTGGAAAAATTTGTGCATTCAATGAGCTCAGAGCTCATTTTATAATGATTTCTTGATTTTTTGTATACGATGAAGTTTTTCATTACCATTCCACACAGACTGTTAAGCCATCATTTTCCTACAAATGTTAAAATCACTCTATTTCTTTGTGATTCATGGTAAATTTATATTGTACCTTAACATACTTAACCAGAACCCATCTAAACTTTGCGAATGTAGTGCTGCTGGTGATAAAGTGTTGAATACCTTTTTGTTTTGTAGAATATTAAATATAGAAGGAAAATGCATGAAAATCAAACTACATGCTCTCAAAATCAATAACCTCTAAATATTTTCCAATTTATTTCCTGTAAAGCTGTGCGTTCTCCTTATTTTGCAACTTAATATATATCTTTTTGCTACTTCATTTATTTGATTTTGTGACTTCATAGTTTTATTCTTTTTTGTATCTTCACTGGTGATTGTTTTGTGTAATTACACACACAACACAGACAAACATTTACACACACACACATATATATATATACACAAAAATATATATAATTATTTTTCTGTACTTTTACTTTGTTTTGTATTTGTTTTCTTGCTTCAGTAAATCCTATGTGATACTTGCAGTTCACCAGAATTACTTTATACATTATCAATAAAAAATATTTTTCAATGTCGGAATGAAAGTATTTCATCCATTTCAATAGAATGTGTTAACTTCTTATACCACTCTAATTTAAATAATGACACACGCTATAAAAGAATTTCTCTTTTGCGACTAATGGCCTTAGAAGTCCTAAAGAATCATAAATGCGAGGAATTTAAAACAGAATATATCGCTTTTTGATACTTATGTCCTGATTTATGACAGTACTATTCGTGATGTATCCCTGGCACTTTTCCAAAATATACCCAAAGCCTTAGCTTTCATTATAATTCTAAACTTTCAATATAATTTGAAAAAATTTAAAATCGTACTTTCATAACAGCTTGTAACATCCGGTCAACCCGGGTGTTATCTTGTGCCATCACTAATATCTAATATTAAACAATACGACACCAATAATTACAGAACCACCAAAACAGCTTTCAACATTTATTAATATATATCCACTAAGACATTAATAATAGGGCTCTCCAGGTTAAGTTTATTAACACTTTAATTCAACCCCCCAATAATAATCTAACAGCTTCTTACCAACTGCAAGTCTGAATCTGGAACAACTGCTGAAAACACTAGAACAATTCTCAATCCGAGTGGTTTACACTCGGACCCCAACTCTAATCTATAAATCTGCCTTTCAATACTATAGCATTTAGATTCCACCTCCTCTCGCTACAACGCCTCTCTGATCCTCCTTTGGATCTCTACTCCTTCAGATGGAGTTTATATACTTCTTAATTTAACCGCTTCACTTCATTCCTAACTGCTTTGCATATTACATTCTTCATCACGTTTCATTTTTGGTTGGGCAAAGGTTGTTTAGCGAAAGCAATCAATCTCAATTGAAAGTCCCCAAGGTTAGTGAAGAGAAACCGCGAATAGCCCAATGTCACAAGCTGAGCCATATATATAATTTTCTTACTCCTCTAAGCAAGAGCTGAGTCATTTTCTTATTTAATTGTCTGCTTTCAGAGAGATTTGTAAAGAGCAGCAGTAGTTCTAGTTTTCGATATCTCAAACACGTGGCCAGAGTTGTTTGTTTGAGACCTGAGCCACTAAAGCTCCTCCGCGTAGCCGGACTGGTGTTCGTTAAATCTATCGTGGCTCCAAGTCCTCCCTTTGGCAAGGTACGGAAGTTTGTAAAGAGAAGTGGTAGCTTAGGATTGGTCTTCCTCACCTGATCGAGAGCTTCAAAAATACAAGGTCCATTGTCAATAGTCCACGTGTTGCTTTCAAGAGTGACGTTAATAAATAATCAATCAGTCAACAAGTTTGGTGGCACTTGAAACAGAAACTTTCATATAAAAATGTTGTAAAATGACATGAGCTTTTAACGGAAAGTTATTTTCCTCAATTGTTCAGGAAAAAAGAATAACGAGGTATATCATGGGTAATCTTATCAGTAAATAAAGGTAATTGAGTGATCGAAGAATTTTTTTGAATTTTGATGTGTCAGGGATTTATCTCTGTTTATGGTAAAGATTTTCAATGTCAGATGTAAATGCACACATGCGCTTCCTAAAATGCAATATTATTGCGTAAATATCTTTTTGGATCACTTCCTCTGCGCAGAGCATATCGTTGAGTGATTTTCCATTGCTTGTTTTTGATTTAGTATTGAAAACTCCCCTCAATTTAGAAGTAAGATTTATAAAGCGATAGATATTGAGATACGGAATGCAGTATCCTTCTTCAAAGTCCGTATCTTCAAAAGCTTTTTCCGTGGGCTGTAATTTCTTATATTCTGCCGAGAATTCCGAGTAGACAACTTTGATTCCTAAGTATGCTTCAAGCGATTCCATAAAGCATCTAGCCTCTTTAGAAGCAATCTCGTTTTCGAATTTCCCAATGTTTGTTTTTCTATAATTTCCTTCCTTAGTGTTAAGTGTACTACATGTCTACCGTCAGACTTCCGACGATGAGTTTTTATGAAATGTTAGCTATAGTTAAGTAATTCTGCAATAGAATATAAAGTTCAAGCAAATCCACTGATTCTATCTCCCAGATCGATTTCGAAGTCTTATCCAAACAGACCGCGTTTGTAGACAAAAAACCATTTTCGTTTAAATTCTTAGACATATCTGCGAGGAATAGTAACCCCAAAGCCTATTTATGCCGCTTTAAATCAAGAATAAATTTATTGATCCTAAAACGTCTAGTCAATTGTAGATAAGACATGACCTCTTTTTCTCATTAGTCCCTATACTTTTAAGGAGTTAGAAGAATGAACTGCAATAGAAGTTAAAAATTAAGTTTAAATGAGAGGGAGTTGGATCAATACACACTTGAGAACGCAGTAGGTCGCAGATGTATACGCGTCATAAGCACTGTTCGAGAGCCGTTCACGTAGATTCATTTCCTGTCTGGTTTTCGACAAACATAAAGGAATTCACCGTTTAGATTGGACGATGTCGTATCAAAGAACGACTCGTAAGCAGTTTGGTGCGCAAGCGTATACGTACCTTTTGGGTACCTCTAGCCGTTGTCTACTTTTTGTATTTAAGATTAAGAATTATTTTGACTGTTAAGTCGGATATATTTCTTTTTATATTTTGTCTAACATTGATAGAATATTTTCGGTAACGAAAGTTCAAAGGGTTGCTTAATTTAAACAGGTATTGGTCTTCTTTGATTCTCTTTTGCGAATTTCTTATAAGTAAAATATATTTTGTACAATAAATGCGGTAATAGTGCCATATTTATTAGAACGAAAATAAAAGTTCCACGGTTTATTAGCACTCAGTTTAGTGTATTCGCTCCTACAGCTGGTGGCGCTGATTGATTGTAAGGGTAATGATGCCTTTCTCTCCCTTAACACACATATGTTGCATGGTCGAAACCCGTACTTCTTGAATGTTAAAATGGCGATGTAAGAGGGTGAGATAACAATGCTTCTTTCAGACAGAACAGACCGACTTTGATAGGTAATAAGTGATGTGTTTAGAACTATAACAGTGATTTATATTTTATGCAATTTTACCAAATTTTCTCTTCCACTCATTCGTATTTTTGAATCCTTGAAAAATATAAAAAGCGCTAACTGAATTCTTGCATATTATACTTATTTGAGATGTCTTGATGGATTTAATGAAAAAAAAAAGTTTTTATTCGATAATTAACTGTTTGTACTTAGTAGTAGAAATATTTTTAAGCGTAGGTCTACTGTCTTTAGTAACTCTTAATACAGAATAAGGATTACATACTCCAGAAAAAAGTAGAATTCAAATTTCGGTACATCGCATTACATGTAAAAGATATTTTTGAAATAGTTTTTTACTTTCTCTGTCTAATGTTTATATTAATATATGCTTAACTAATAGAATAGGCAAGCAGTTAAATTCGAATTCCAAAATCTTCAGAGCTCTTTACATTCTTTTTTCATTGTCTATTAAATTTCCATTCGTCAAGTTATTTCATTCCTTTTTTTCTGCATTTAACAAATATTTTATATAAGCATCAACATCATTTTCATAATAAGGAGTCCAAGTAATTAAAGAATAAAACGCGTTTTCCCAAGTTTCAACTAACTTTACATCTTTTTCAAATAGGGTTTTAAGTAGAGCAGTTTTTGGATAGTATTTAATTTTGGATAGTATTTGATTGATAATGTCCCTAACTTGATTTTTTAAATTTTGAAATCCTTCGCATTTACCGAATACTTGTAGTATTGGCCTTTCTTGAAATTTGCAAATGGCGTAATTAATATTTGCCTCTTCCTCAATCTAGGATTTAACATCAGTTAAAGCAAAACACTATTTTAGTCTACTTGAATGCATTCAGCTTCATCATCATCTTTTCGGTGAAAGCTAGGGCTCCTAAAATGTCAACTTCTTATGGTAATTCTGTGTATTGATGTATAGAAATTCCTCTATTCCAAGTTTTGTGCTACTTAGAATTTGTAATTTTGATTTTAAACCTCAGCTTCTTTGGTATCCAATGGAACTTTTTAAATTTTTTAATTTTAGTTTTAATAACTCCTCTTTATTGGTTAAGAGCCACGAATTTTAAATTTATTTCTCAAATTTTTTGCTTTACCTTCTACACTTTGAGACCATCAGTTCGAATCATTCAGATAAAAACAAACGTGAAATTCATTAAAAAGGTAAGAGTAGATTTGTATTAAACTTGAAAGGTATGACGATTTATTTATCCTAAGATGGAGTGGAACTTCCTTTTTAGAAAAGCGGAAGCTCTACACGACAGTAAGGGAACTTCAAAACAAATATTCAATGAACTGACTACTTGCTAGCAAAAGTTGGAACCCTGCAAGGGTTTTATAAGAAAACCTAAAAACCGCTTTTGAAAGAGTGTCTCAAAAGGAGTTTATTCCCCAATTATGTGCTCTAACAGCTAGAAGCGGTAGCTTAAGTTTGCAAAGGACGTTATGCAAAAAAGTAATTAATAATCAAGAAGTAGCAAAAAAAAATCATTAAAAGAAGTGTCAACATTAATAAGTTTTTGTAAGGAACATATTATCGACGGAATAGGTTCAACTCACATAATACTATTATTCATCATATTACTTGAAATAACGCCACTTGTCAGTCGAGACTTGTTTGAAAAAAGTTATTTTCTGTAATATCACTCTTTCCTTGTGAAATAATTTTGCATTTAAGGCTTTCAAAAGGGTTTTGGTGGGTTGAAATAAATCTCATGTAAGAGATGTAATATTTCTAAAAGCTTATCAGTTGACGAACGTTCCTAAATTGTATGCAAAAGTTAATCTAAGAAATTGTCAAAATTAGAATTATGGTTAAGATTTTTAAGTAACTGTGTAGCAGCCATTTTGTATTTTATCATGTTGGAGACTTATGAAATGCTTTTTTTCTTGTAATTGTTTTTTGTACACAAGGAAAAGGATTTCCAAAAATATATGCTGGTTTCGAGAGCTGAATTCTTAAAATTTTTGCATGATATTAATTAAATGGAAAGATTGGACATATTCAAAACTAGATCTTTTACATGAATTTCCAGAAATATTTCTGAACGGTAGTTAAACCCTTGTGACTCTGGGCTATTCTCGGTTTTCTCTTCACTAACCTTGAGGACTTTAATTGAGATTGATTGCATGAAATAAAAGTTTCTTCGCAACCCAAATGAAACGTGATTTGGCAAATTAGAGACAGGTAGAAATAAAGTGAAATGGGTTATACAGGAGAGTATATAAGCAAAGCGAAATTTAGATGATAGAGATCAAGAGTTGCTAAGGGCGAGAGTGATCGTAGTGAAGTCAAGAAATAAATCAACCTCAACTGGGGAGATTTTGGTAAGACACTCTTAATTCGGTATAAGTTGAACGGGTGAATCTATATAGGGTGTTATCCTGGAGAACAGGCATCCACCAAACATTACAATGTAAGGTTATTGAATAAATAGTTGTGTGAGATTTGTCTAGTGGTTGTCCTTGTAGGCTATTGACTTTTTAGTGTTAGTTATATTTGATTGAGTTATGGCACAAGAGTCGAATAGAAATACTCATTTGCCACCCCCTCGATTTGTTTACTCCACGATTTTCACGGGAATGTAAAACCGATTTTTTTACATCTAAAAATGATTTATCTGAATATATTTTAATGATCTAAATCAATACTTAAAAAGTAATTAAATTACTTTTTTACATTTAAAAACCATTTCTTTGAACATATATTTTTATGATCTAAATCAATATTTAAAAAAACCTTTGAAACAAAATTATATTATATATTTAAACTCTAAGATATATGTATATTTCAAATATGTATTAAAAATACCAAATTTTCCTAGCGATTGAGTCAAAAAATTAGACAGAAAGGGTTTTATATTTCTTTCCTTCCATGAAGATTCCTCACTCGATTGTCACATTTTGAAAAAATATTTATGTCAAATTTTAAAAAAAGTGTTACTAACTCTTTAAGATAGTAATCATGTATTAAAAAGAGTATAATTTGAAAAACGAATATTTAACTTAATATATATTGATCAATTAATTCATTAAACAGGATGCATTTGTTTTGTAATACATCAGAGGAGAGTGGTAATGAAGTTTGATGGCGAAATATCCAGATGTAGCCTCAGTCCATAAAACAAGGTGTAACTGTAACTATTGAAAAACAGGAAAAGAGAGTTAAAAAGGATTTTTAAAAAAGAGACTCGAAAATAGAGAAGGATCGCTAGAATATACTGGGGGTGCGTCACCCATGTTTACCGAAGACAGCAAACCCTATGTTAAAAAAATTCTCTAGGATGCCTCGGGGTCACGATTTTTGTACCTACCAAAGGAAAGTAATTCTCTGGAGGCATAATCCATCAATATTTATAGAATTTTATGGACATGTTCCTTATATATCCCGAACTAAATCACTTCTTTATTTTCTGTTTGTCTATGGAAATGTTTACGAAATCTTATGCATGGGGTGAATTTAACAAATTTTATATTTATTTAATCTGCTTCTACTATAAAAAACAAACATGACACTTTTAAAATATTTGAACAGAAAACAAGAAAATTATTTATAATGTTACATATTTAAAAATGTTTAATACAGCTTGAAAAGAATTTCACTTTAGAACACGAATGAATGAGCACAACTCGTTCCTTCTTATTAGTGTCAATTAAAAATATTTGTTGGACAAAATTCAGCTGCAAATTTCTAAAATTAGCGAAATGAGCTCAACGTCACTCTAGCTAATTTTCTGATGGATTTCGTAAATTCGAAATTCAAGAGTTACCTCAGGTGGCGCATAATTGTTTTAAATTTGACATTACGCAGGGTGATGGCGAGGAAGACCACTTCTCTTCAAAATGTAATATACCCGGTTATTCCCAATGACTGTATTTGATGAAATCTCGACTTGAACTTATGCTCCAATTAGTTTGTTAAAATTTACCACCATGAGAAGATTTTTGCCACCGCCCACGTTGTATGTCATCCGGCTTTACAACTATCTCATTATCGATTTGTGTTGCATTATGTATCAGTTTAGATTACCATATTTCATTGTTGAACATTTTTCCTCCATTCATAATTCCCTAAAATTAAAAACAAAAAAAGTTTGGTGTATATGTCAGATAAATAAAAATTGCTTAAATTATTTGCAATTGTTCATTACTTTAATAAGTTTTTTGTTTCTCCTTGTGGTGGAACGAACTCGTTTAACGTTAAGACTAGCCTTGGTTTTTCTCGTTGATATTGATCAATATATCATAAACTAAATAGTCAGAGAACTTAACCATTGGATTTTGTTTTCAAAACTCATTTCCCGTATATACGTATGATGGGGAATAAAACTAATTATATCATATCATTTTTGGCATCATTTGCGATCCTTTTGCATGGATACATTAGCCTAAAATATATGTCGCATTAATGTTTGTGCCTCACGATATTAGGATAACACAGCGAAAATCTTTTTTTCTCTAATGAAACAACATGCCCAATATTAGAGAAGTAGCTCTAAGAGAAATGATTGATGAAGTAGGCAATGAAGAACGTGATTGATTTCCATCTGCCGGTTATTGTAGGTCTTCCTAATATGTTTAGGTTGATGTCTAAGAAGAACTAATCGAATCACTTTTCGACATTGATTAACACGAAATTAACATTGATAAGAGAACAGCATTTAATTCCGATTTTAAAGAATTTATTCAAAATCCATACTTAGGAAAAAAGAATGAAAACTTTTCCATTTGAATACGGATAGCAAAGGAATTAGGGTTTAAAATAGACAAGGTAATCTTTAGGTAATGCTTTTAGAATTATAGATTAAATATAAAACTGATATACGATGTTTTACTCTAGGAATAATTTTGACCATTTCAACATTTATTTTTAAGCAACTTTCATTGTGAGACTTGGTATTAGGAACGACATTCTAAAACTAAATCTGAAAGTGTTTCGAACAACCAAAGTACACCATCCATACCGCTTTATTTTTGCTACCGACAGTCTTTTGAGGATTTAGAATTCGAAGACTTGACTCCTACATCGTCAGCCATAAAACTGTAAACCTACCACTTACTTATTATTAGAAGCAAATTTATATATCGAAGCAGTCGTTACTCTGCTTCGATATTCGATCTAGTCAATTAATTGTGCTATGAAAGCATCAAACCTACATTTATTAATATACTACTTTTACAAAGTTATGGATAGTAATCAAATATTTTTGTTTCTAAAAAATTAATTGTATAACATAATATAAACAGAGACAATTCCAAATCGAAATGCCCTGCAAAAAAATTTAACAAATGTAAGGACGCAAAAACGACTTTTTATATCTTTATCCAAAATCAAATAGCTTGATGTGAATTGAAAATTTTCAAATAATACGTTTTTTCTTGATTTCTTCAATAAACCAGCTCAATAACGACAAATAATACTCTGCAGTTATTGTATTTTCTTTTTCCAAGTAACAGATGTTGATGATTCTACGTATATCCCAACAAACCATGGCCATCGCCTCGCCGACCGATTTCATCGTCTTTGCTATCTTCGGAGCTTGTTCGCCTTCAAAACACACTGTTTTGACTGTTTCGAGAGTGTAGCAGCTTATCCACGTTTCGTTCGCAGTTATATATCATCGCAAAAACTCGTCAGAAGTGCGACGAAAAAGCGTTAAAATAGCCGCAGAGTCGACCAAACAATTGCGTATATTTTCCACAGAGAGCAAACGCGGCACCCATCTTGCCGAGATTTTTTTTTCTCATTTAATTTTTCATGCCAAATTAAAAACACTATGCCTTGCGATATGCCAGGGGTCTCATCTATTTAGAGCACTTTGATTCGTCGATCACTCAAAACCATAATGTGGATTTTGTCAATAATTCCGAGAAGAGTCATTTTCACTGGACGTCCCAAACGACGTGCAATTTTTGTGGACGTAAAGCCACGTTTAAATTCCTTTACTCAAGAGCAAACAGACGCAAACATAGGAGCAGACGTACTTTGAAATTAATCTAATTCAGCTTTGATATCAGTACTAAATTTTTAAATATAAATGCTTAATCACGCCGTTTGAAACTCACTCTAGACAATTTTCGACGTTACGAGCACCATGTCTTGGAATTTCTAAGGACTTTTTGAATGTTCTTCGAAGATATATATAAAGAACAAGTGAAACAATATTCATAAATATTCATTAAGCAAAAATTGCCTTAATCGTGTAATAGCGTACAGTGTTATATCTTAATAGTGTATTGTTATTATCTAAATAAGCCAAGGAAAGAATGTATAATATATAGTTAAATAAAGAAGTTAAATATTATGAAGCCCCAGTAAGCATTACTAAAGGAATATATGATACAAAATTTAATTAAAAATATCTATGTATGGTGTTTGGACGCTTTTTGAGCATTCTTTAGTTCTTATAAACTTTTTTCCTTAATTGATGAGGTTAAAATGAAGAATATTTTACAATTTTTAAACTTAAATATTCTAAAATAAGTTCGAATTTATATTTCGTATTTAAAGGGTATCTAAACATTGTAAATTATTTATATTGTTGGTATATGTTGTTTATTTACAACAAATTCATTTTCAAAGAATTTATTTACATCAAACTGATTTACATAGAATTGATTTACATCAAATTCATTTACTAAGAATTTATTTACATCGAAATGTTTCTTCGTTAAAAATACACTATAGGAGTATTTCACACCTCACGTTTCCCTTTTGATAGGTTTGTAGAAAAGAAAACCATTTGCACGAATTTATTATATAAAAAATATTTAAACATACGATGAATTTTATTACGTAATATTTTAGTATTTATAAAATTATGTGAGAGACCTACTTTCGCGAAGAAAAGTTTTTCACTAGTATGCAATTTAATAATTATATTTTATTATGTTACAATAATTATTCTTCGAAAATTCTCATGGAAAATAAAACTTTATCATGAGACTTTATAGTGAAAACAAGTATCATGATTTGGATGGACTTAACAAGGGTATCGTTGAAAGTGAAAACAGAAAATAATGGAAAGAAAATAAAAATGACTCAGATAATATTTAAAATTAGATACTAACTGTGTTAAAAATCCCTTAAAAGCTCTTTTTTCTGAGATTAAATAAACGAGACATGATTTAGGATTCTTTTGAAATACAAGAGATAAAAATTAAGTTTTTGCATTAAAATGTTCTCAATACATTTTCCTTTTATCTTATCATGAAAATAATTGGGCAGTAATTTGATCATAACATCCCTCATTTATACTGTTTTTCCAGTATAGAAAGAAGTGTTTTATTTTTGAAAAATGTGAGAAATGTGTTTAATACTACTTATCTAGTGAGTATATAGCTTGTTTACAATTAAGTATGGCTTAATGAAAGGACAATTTTTTTAAATAAGCTTTAACTCATAACTATTTTTGAGACATTAAAGGGAACACAAATGTAGCGTTATGAGAAATTTTTCGATGGCAACGATCTATTAATGAATAATATAATGTTTTGTTAGTGTTACGATGTTATCAAAATATTATGAAAATATGAATTAAAAACTATCCATTATGCATATTTTTCTCATATATTGCTCATCAGCAGTTTGGCACGTATTTTTCTTTTAAATATTTAAAGCTGATGATTAGTTTATGAGGAAACTATTTCAACTGCTGCTTCTCAATAAATTAACTCGAAGTCCTCACAATTACCTTACAATTTGTCAGCTACCGTAACCACTGTAAACCACTTTCTGCACCAGTCTACTGTGAATTTTGAATAAACAAGACAACGTTTTCTTCTGTAAAATGGAAGAAATTCAATAATTGTAACAAAAGTTCATGAGTTCAATATATATATTTAGAACAATTTTTCACAAACTATGAGGAATAGTGAGTCATTTTTGGTGGGTGATGACAAGATTTTGAATGCATACCCATATTTCCACAACTTACAAAACGTTAAAATCGACATCAAAATACATGGTAACAACACACAACTTACGCAAACAAGCGATTCGTATCGAAAGACAAGATTGAGAGAAACAAAGCAAATCTTTTTTCAACGTGCGGGTGACGTTCATAAAGAATCAGCTTTTTGCACACAATAAACCTTCGTCTGTTTTTCAAAAATGCGTATTTGCTTAAAATTACGTTTCCATGCGGTATCTTAGAGACCCAGCCCATCGAACCAGAAACACCTTTTCACTGTGAATGTTTAATTCAGTTTGGATGCGCATTAATTTCGAAACTGTTGATTAACTTTTCTGTTACTCCTAGCATATATATTTTTTGTTTTCTGATTTATTTTATCGCATTTGTATTACGGGCAAGTAGATGGTAAAGAAGGCGCTGAATGGAGCTGAAAGAGAACCTTCAAACTCGAACTCAAGGAGAACGAAATGAAAAAAAAGTAAGTAAGTATCATTCTGGAATGAAGGTGAAGGAAGATTAGGGTTTTCATGGAATGAAGATGAAGATAATCTCAAAACTGGATGTGTTATTTGCAAAGCAATGCTTGCAAGCGAAAACTTGCACCTTAGTAAATTGCGCTGTCACATCGAGACAAAGCATCCTAATTTTAAGAAAATAAGTCTCTTGAATTTTTCAAAAGAAACCTGAGGATGTAGAAAGTATCAAAAACAAAAATTTTGCATTTCACCAACGAAAACGTCGTGCATGTTTTTAATCTAATTACATATTTAATTGCAATAAATGATATGCAGCACATAATTCGAGGAATTTTAATGCTTCTATCGTTAAAATGATGCAGTTGAAGCCCTGTTTGGTGGAAAGGACACAGGAAGTTGAAACAATACCACTTCAAATAATACAGTAGATCGCAGGATTAATGAAATGTCCCAGTGGAAAGCTAATCAATTGGTTCAAAGAGTTACTGAAAATAAATTTTTCTCTCCAAATCTTGTTGAATCTACTGATAAACAAGGTTTCTCCAAGTTGCTTATTTTCCTACGTTATATATGGAATAACGAATCTCATGAAGATATGTTATTTTGTGAATCAATTATTCGAGGAGCTATCAAGAAATATTCAAAATTCTTGATACTTATTATTAAATACAAAGATTAATTCAGATTGGATATATAAAATGGATTTACAATTCAATAAAATCAAGACCATTGTATTCGCACTTATTTGAAACTCTTGTGAAGGATTGGAGAACAATCCCAAGTCATTTCTTCTTGGAGGGATGTTAGCTCTCAAGAAGGAAAGTTCTAACAAGTTTCGCGGAATTCTGTAAAGAAGTCGTAATGTTTTTGGTGATACAAACGAATTTCAAAAATCATTGTGCTATCTAAAATATGTTTTGATACTCAAGTATTTAACAGGTATATTCGCTCAGATTAATGAATTTATTTATACTTGTACTATGTATTCATTTATACATCGACCATAAATATGAGATTTTTGAAACGTTTCAATGGCTTATAATCGAAAATAATATGAACATTTCTGGTAGCAAATTGCCATGATCTCTAAACATTTGAATGCTGTGAAATAATATTTTAACTATTACTTTCGAAAAAAAGCACAATCAATCAGTCAAAAAAAAAAAAAAAAGATAACCATCTGACAAGAATGATTGTAATAGTTTATGAACATCGCACTTATTAGCAACACGAAGGTTACTGGCGATGAACCTCGGTCAGAAAACGAGGATGATACCTGAGTTGGCATCTCCCTCTCCAAATTTCCCCACCACCCCAACGGGAGGACTTGAGATCTCTATCAGATTTGACCGCGAATCAGCCCCGCTATACTTCAAAACTCTAGTAGTATCTGGACTCTATCCCACCACTCGACGAAAACAACGCCAGCCGCGACCACATCCTACAAGAGAAGAAATTACCGCGAATCGAACCTCACACAACAATAAATCACAGGATACTCATCCATAGTCCAAACAATATGAAATGAGCACACTTTCTCATATTTAAAGAAATATTGCTCGTAGAAGTCGACGAACAAATGAAAGCGGAAAGTAGTCCTAAAAGTTCTAGATAAAATAAAAAAGAAGAATATTAACTAATGAGCGAATAAAATGAAAATATCACAGGACCGGGTTACCTAAAACGAATTTTCACAAAACCCCAATATTCATATTAATAGAAATATGAATTGTTATACTCGTGCCTACATAGACAAAATGATAGGATCAGGATCTTATAGAACAGAATACATGAAGATTTATTCGTGGGAAAGATGGATTTTTTCATTAAAAAGAGGTGTTTCACTTTGCTGTCTCCTGCAATCGAGAGTATTTAATTAATTGTGACGTTAATAAATTTAAGGGCTGACTGAACACAGTGGTTTCTTTGGTAGCCTTTCATTTAAACCATCATTGTATAGAGTACCCATAAACTGTTTTTGCTACATTCTTGTTACTATGTTTTTGGACTTTTGCATTTTCGTAACATATTTATTTGAAATACAATTATGATAAAAAGAATATTTAAAACTGTACAACAATTTTTATTAAATGAATAAAATTATTGATTCATTTATATTTTCAGGAAATATATATTTATGAAAAAGGGCAAATGTTCAGAAAAATATTGAATTGTAGGAAAGTTGTCTAAGGCTATTTCTTGAGAAACATCCTACTAAAAATTCCATTTCTGGAGAACTGTATTTTTGCTTCTATCTGACAATGTCGATAAATTTCCATCAAAATACAAGAAAGGCTTTTGACACGAAATTGATTTTTTTCCGGAATCGTAGATAAAAAAACTTTTACCAAAGAGATATTTGTGTTTAGTTATCTCTATTATTTCAAACAAGAATTGTATCATGGAAGGTGTATCGTCTTTTAAATGACAAAAATTATAACTAGATATATTGTTGATGAAAGATTAATATTATAATTTATCATCTCTTATGATCGTATATTATCATTCAGTTACATAAATGTTATTTTTCAATGCAGAAAATTAAATCATTTCTTTTGATTATATTTTCACAAGAGAAAGCTTTTTTTACGTTACAAAAATCGAGTGAATCTTCGTACAGCTTTTCATTTATTATTAATTTTAAATCAATGTACAAACTCTCTCTCTCTCTCTAATAATTCAATCAAATCTAAATTTTAAACTAAAACAATTGTATTTATGTGAATGTAATAAAGTGCATCCGAAAATACAAAACAATATGAAAAGTTTTCTATCTTATATATTCGTTCATTTTTGAGTTAAGCATTTAAAAAACATTTTTATAGGTCTAAAAAATTTGAGTATTTATTTAAATCTGTAAAATGGACATAAAATACTTTCCCAAATAAAAGAAAAAAAAAGTTTAACAAATTGAAAACTTCCCTAATTTTTACTCTTCGAATTCAGGTTATTGCATTCCAATATAGATAATAATTAATAAAATACAATAGAATTTGAGATGGGAAATGTGAACTCTATAGAACTAAAACGGCGTTCATGGATTCAAAATGGTTGACATACAGGAGCTGTAACTATAATAAATCTTAATAGTTCCGAAGTTAAAATTATTGTAATAGATGATTCAAATAATACTTATTTTTCATTGTATATTAATTTATTCCTTCACTTTAATGAGACATTAATTTCTAACTTACGGAATCTAAGAAATTAATTTAAATTATACTCTTTATGAAATAAGTTGAGTTTTTATACTTAAAAGTTTTCAAAATTAAGTTGTTCGAAAGTAATAAGCGCAAGAAAACTAAGGATAATTCGAAAGTAATTAAATAATCGTATTTCACACATTCACATACATAAAATGTTTACTACCGATGTTTGATAATCATTTTTACAGTATTATTTCAGAATATTCAAAAGTTATGTTACTTACTTCATTCATTGAAAATTATTGGGTCTTTATTAAATAAAATAATAACAAATAATAAAGTTTATGCTACATAAATAAATACAAAATTAAAAATGTTGTATTATAATTTATTCGTCTATACTTTTTTCATTAAAATGGAACACAAGCTCTCTCAGGGTTTATAAATTTTTCAATTTTGTTTAATTTCACTGTTTGAAAGGAAAAACAAAACTGAAAATATTAAAGTAAATAAATGTACATATTTAGAAAATGGCAGCTTCATAATACTTTCCAAATCAATTTTTGGAACTTTAAGAAATAACGTTTTGGGTTAAAAGACAATTCTTTGAATAACATCTTTGTAAGCTTATTTTAAATTATAGTAAAGTAATACAGGAATGAAAAAATTTTAGGGTGAAGTATAATCTGAGATTAAATATGTAAAAGAGATCCTAATACTCTGAAAATAGGCTTTGTTTCCCTTAAGTTAAGAAAATTCAGTTTTTATACATTTACTTAAAGTCCAATATGGATACAATACATTTCTTACTTAAAATGAAACCGGATTCAGCTATTTTCATTCTAGAAATAGTACTTCTTATCGAAAACATAATGTATTTGAAAAACAAAAATGGCTTTCCTTTACAATAAAACGTAGCAAGCAATAAAAGTTGTATAATTTTCAAAAAATTTATATAATTTGTTGTACTATTAAAGTAATTACATTTCTAAAGAGCCATTTTATTCTATGAGAGATTTTATTTTATTCTCTGCACGCGAAATATCTTCTAAAAATTACGCATCCTAATATTCCTGAATAACTCTTCTGTTCTTAGAAAGACCAAAATAGATTCTATTTTGGTATTATAAAAATAGATTCTAATATTAAATACCAAAATAGATTCTATTTTGGTATTTAATGGAACGGTTGTAGTTAAAATCTTTAAAATACATTATTGTAATAAAACAAAAAAAAAAAAAAATCCCTCACTGTCAGAACAATAATAACGTAAAAAGTTATGATAATAATATCATATTTCATCGGAAATTGAGAGAAATTTAATGGAAGTGTAAATTATAATTAATTTTTTTTTACAAAAACACCTGCAGAAAGTAAAAAAAAAGTCATTTTATTAAAATATGTATTGTGTATTTTTTTATAGACTTGAGCATGTGATTTTTTCATGAGTAAAATAACAGTTTTAAAATTTATTCTTATAAAAAATAAAGTAGAACAATCTCATGTTTATTAAAATTTTCTTTTTAAATTATATATATTATATATTTAAACGTGTCCTATTTCGTATTAGATTCTAATGAATTGGATTGTTTAAAATATTAGATTTGCTATAAGTCATATTAGACCAGGAATAAATGTCTCAAAATGGTATATTTTTTAAAATATAATTGAATGCAGAGAATGGCTTGAATCAAATTGTTTGAATTGGATTTTAAAGATAAAATATTCCGAAATCATTTTTCGATGCATGTTAATTTAACTTTACTTTATCATCTAGGGAATGATGACATGAAGAATCATTTCTGTATTTTCACATAGCTTCTAGATGTTCTTTCAAAAATAAATATCCTCGTGTTCCAGTGGTAATTTAGAGTTCATCAACAGATTTTTGAACAAAGAAAAGTACACTTTTTTGATATTACTTATGAAATATTCATAATTAAAAAAATACTAATAGTATGGGTTTTTAATAAAGACATTTATATGCATATAATTTTTCTAGAAAGGAATAATTTTATTCACTCCTTATTGTATAACATTTTCAATTATAATTAGTTCAGATAAGTTTATGAAAAATATGAAGCTGTGATTTTTAATTGTTTTTGAACTGTTATTGTTCCACAGACTTTAATTTTTTTAACCTAACAGAGCTTATCTTATTTTATTGGAAAAATTGCACATGTGTTACTCAGATACTCATTTTTAAAACTGTGATCATAAATTATTCCTCAAAAAATTTTAATGAATTGAAAAGTTTTGGAGTTAAGGGGAAATTTGGATAACATTTCTTATACATATATTATTTTCTCACATTATGCAAAGGATCCTCTTACTTTAAATTTGAAATGCTTTGAAGTTGTAGATCAAGATTTGTTGATTTTATTCTGAGTCCTTTTGGTTTTGACATTTCTCTAAAATCTCCATATTACAATGCTTAATTGAAAAGTAATGTCTCCCTGACCATAACTGCATTACATTTTACTCGATTTTTACAAATGTTGTTGTACCGGAAAGCGACATGCATTTATTTCATAATGGAGTTTTCCCATTTTGAAATTGTCTCCATCGTTTTCCACGCACTTGCACCACGTGTGATAAGTTAAGTCGATTTGCCCAAGGAGATTTCCGGTGGTAATTGTCGACACCAAGCCTTAATAGCCACTTTCATTTCATTGTTATATGTAAAGCATTGTGCCTTTGGAAAGAATTGATTCTAGCGAGGTTCAGAGTCGTGTACAGGATCCTGTTGCTGCAACCTCTTTTGCGTCCGGGTCATCATATTATTTAGTTCTGACGGCACCAGCAACAATTGGGAACAAATAATACAAATCTACTGCATGAAAACATATATCTTTTAAGAATAACAAGAATTTTAAAGCATGGATAAAAATAAAAAGTTTAGTAAAATAATAATTTTAAAAAATAAACAGTAACACTTCAGAAGTGTTTCTGTTTAATTAAACTTTTATTCATTGCTCTTTAATCAATATCAAGGAAAAAAGTATTCAAAAGAAGCACTTTTTAAAATCCATCCACTAAATTATAATATGCTACAACTAGTGTTTTAGATGTTATAACTGGCTTTGTCATCTTATGATTATATTGAATTCTATGTATAACACTAATATAAATGTCTAAAAGCATTTCATTACTAGTGAATTATAACAATGCATTATGGGAGAATTGATGAATAATAAAAAAAGAAAAATAATTGAATTTCAGGAACACTTTTATGTGTTTATATTATCTACAAAGAAATTTTATTTAAGTCTTAAGAATCTACAATTATGAATAAAAACAATTAGTCTTTAGTCATATTAACATCCTCCCAATGCTGATGAATTATAAAATTCGTTCCTGAAATATAAAATTATTTTTTGTTCTATCTAACTGACTGAGATGAAATGAACAGCTTTAAAATTTTTAAAAGGCACTAAAAAGATTTTTTTTTGGTCAAAAATATTTTTCTCTAGAGCAATGCATTTAGGATAATTTAATTGAAAAATTCCAAAATGTAACCAGGAAAAAGAAAAAAAAATGGTAATATGCTCAAATGTACATAATTTTTTAAAAAGAGCATCTAATCCAGAGTATCTGATTATTCTCAGGAAAATTCTTTCTGTTCTCTAAACGAAACAAAAGTGTTTGAAAGTTTCATCAGTGATAGAAGTAAAAACATAGAATCTATATAACCTTTTTTTTTTTTTTAGAAATAATATAAATACTTTGAAAGAGATTTCGATTTTTGTTTCCGGTATTATAATAGATAAAAATAATGTCAGTTTTTTTAATGCATTATATTCAGAAAAATTAATTAGCATGGAAAAAAGAATTCAGATTCAATTTAACTTTAAAAAGCTTTTTCACTTTAAAAAATCTCTTTGAGTCACGAATAAAATAAGTTAAAAAATGCAAAATAAAAATAATTATATAATCCAAAAAAGGTAACACATTTATCCAAAGCTTGTTTACAAGGAATAATAAATGGATTGACACGATATCGAATGCTCAAATTCATCAACCTTGTCTTTTCTAGGACAAGTCTCTAACACCTCCGCATTGGGAGGATGACATAGTTCCTAGATTAATAACCAAAAAGAGAAACGTCGTTTTATCCTTCATTCCAACCCCTCTCGAGCATTGGTTTACCGTAATTTATCTTACTTCCCATCAGGCACCCTGTACTTTATGTATCTCCAGGATATAGGATTTCACTGAGTAACTTTATAACGCTGTGGGACATACTGAAATGTCTGGTGATCAAATTTCCCTCACGGAACGATTGAGCGAATGCAACTCGGAAACTTTGGCATGTAACTAGCTGACTTGTTATGTTTATTAGATATGTGATACAAATCTCATGCTGCATCTCCGAATGTTAACACGTTTGTCATTGTAAAATTGGGGAAATAAATAAATCATTCATTTTCTTTCAGCTTCTTGATTTGTATTTGAAATTCGGTTTATGTAATATTATTTAGTTGTTGTGCGTCATGATTTTCCTCGAAAATATCAGTCATATAGAGTAAAAAATTAGGGTTGTTTGGTTTTGAATCAGCATCTCATTAAAAAGATCTCGAGGGCAATGGCAAATATGAAATATGCAATTTTGTATCAAAGATGACAACTAGGTTTATACATCACTCTCTTAATTTCCACATCACTCCAAGTCCACTTCAAAATCTGCAGGATTTATTTTCCAGATACAACCTCAATTATTGGTTCTTGGTAAATCTAGTTCTTGAACCTTCCTTGATGCTTGCGATTATAATTACTAAGCTAAGAAGCATTCCTGAAATAAGAAAAAAATACTTAATAAATAATGTTTATGAATAGCATTGTATAAATTAACATATCATCTACATACATTTGATGGGTCAAAATATGAAACGCAAGAATTTGTATTAATTTATTTTAAACACATTAACCAATTTTGTTTTATTATTTTTAAACATCATATTTTAATTCATATTTGCAATGAGTTTGCTATAACTCACCTAATTTGCTGAAGGCTTTGAATCCTCTGTATCTTTAACTAGAAAATATCTTATTTTTAACTCTGGAGATTACTTTAGAAACAAATATCCAAAAAGAATATAAAAAAAAAATCTCTTTCTTTTTTTTCACACACATATTCTTATGAAGATTTATAAGAATACTTTTTAATGTAAATATATATGCAATAATTATATTTTTAACAATAGTTAATATTATAAATACTACTACAATAAAGTAAATATTACTTATATATTGTGTAATTTGCATTTTAAAAACAGAATATTTTTCTTGAAGTATCAATCCCTCATAAATAATTTAATGTATTAATCATTCATAAATTAATGGATAATGAAGATATTAATGCTTAAAAAAGAACTATTAATAGAAAAAAATCGCAATAAAAGTTTCGTTATTATATTGAAACGCATGGATCTTTATCTGTTCTTCCTGAAATATATACTTAAAATATACACGAAACAAATCATCACGAGAATTCAGAAGACCATTCACTTTTCGAAAATATCAAATGAGTTTTAAACAAAGGTTAAATTATGAGGCACTTTTCTCTATAATGCATAAAAGAGAGTTTTCTTACATTCTAAGAAAATAATAAATAATTCTCAATGCCCCTTTAAAGGACGTCAAATATTTTAGCACGTTTGTAAAAATTAAACGAAATTAATATTAAAGCAGAGAAAAATTTCTTTCTCATTTGAGAAAATTTGATGATAGAAATTACACGACACATTAAGATGATTGCTTAACAATATTAACCTCTATCCGCTTAGTGATCTTTAGTTAGATCCGGTGATCGTCAATGAAAAAGATTTAGTAAATTTTCCAATTTATTTGAATTGTGACGAAATAAAATATTAATTAAGCTTATAAATTTACTAATATCTGTAATAGTTTTAAGTAATTAACTAGCTATAGATCATTCTTAATACTCCATCTCGAAGTTAAGGCCCTTGCTGGATCAAGAATTCCATAAAACACATCAAGTTATTCTTAATCTTTCGTGTGCATATTAGATAAATATTATTTTGATAACACAAACTATATTTCATAATCTCTTATGAAAAATTTTATAATTGTTTATCTCTAACAAGTAAGTTAATGTACACTTCATTGAAATTTTTTTATCTATAGAACTAATATGAATTTAAAGGTGAGAGGGTTTGTAAAATAAATTTAGTAACTCTATGCTACGTATATTCAAGAATTATATACTTACTTAATTTATAATATGAAATAAATATAGTTAAAAATGATTAAAATGGAACAAAAAAGTTAGCTATAATTCTGAAATATTTTATGAAAATAGACCAGGAAGATTTTTAAAATTCCATGTTTTATATATTTTCTTAAACATTCATACGTGCGAGTGATATTTATTGGAATAGTACAGTTACTCTATAAGATTTATAGTATTCTTATTTTTTTTTTTGAAATTTAATTGCTATTTTTAAAACTACCTATATAAAATTCTTGGTTTTGTTTTAATTTTTTTTAATATTGTTATCATTCTACAAAAGAAAAAAACAGGTGTTTAAGAATTCCAAATCCGGGCAGAGCGTTAGGTTTTAAGCACATACTTAAAAAGGACTTTGAGAAAATTGTTTATCACAAAAATAAAAATTAAATAGATAAATAAGAGCAGGAGCGTCGTTAGGCCTTTATTGTATTTGAATGCATTTGGAAGTCACAGTGTTTTAAATTTTAATGTGTAGTTCGGTAGACGAGTAGTCATGGTCACGAGCTTACGGACAGCGTTATTTCCACCGAGTCGAGGGTTAAAGTCCTGATGTCACTAAAAATCCACTATGTAGAGTTGAATCTGTCGGGAAATACCTCTCCCCTTTGGTGAGGCTTGAAAGTTTGAAAAAGCTGAGGTCAGCTCAGTTGCCATCTTCGTCATTTGACCGAGATTCAAAATTACGAAGTCAATCGCTCTCGTGTTGCTTCTAAATGCGACGTTATAAAACAATCAATCAATCTGAGAATTTTTTCTTAAAAAAATAATGTTAGAGCAATAATAATGATATTTTTAGATCAATATACTCTTCTTTTAAACAGTAATAATCTTAAGCAAATATTCCGTTAATGGGTAAAGGTTTCACTAAAAATTAATCATTTGTAGGAATTTAATAAGGAATATAACAAATCTGACTTCAAAATAAAATTTTAAAAAAATCTGGTATTACATTTTTTAAATTTTTTCTAAAAAGCTTATGAGTTTATTTAAGTTAGAAAATATGTCAATAAATTATTAACATACTTGAATGTGTTTTGTACACAATTGAAGAAGGATTATAAAACCAATTAAAACGTAAAAAAATAACATTTGTAGACTTTGTATACGACAATAATAAAATATAAGAGTTTTTTAATGGTTTGGTTATTATAACGCTTAATTAAATCGATGAGCTTCGAACCTTAATAAAACGTAGTATATTAAAATGTTGAAAACAGTTTCTCCATTATGTTAAAATATGAAGTACTTCTTGTATTTTAACAAAATATAAAACATATATTATATTTATATTGAACATAAGTAATATATATTACATTTATATTTAACATTAATTTTTATATTTAAAACTTTGTTAGAGCAAATTTAAACATATTAAAAACTAAATATTTAAAGAAACATTTGCAAGAATATTTTCGAAATTTGTAAATGTTGAGCTATGTTGAATAGTATTTTGTTCCAAGGGTCCAATCAAACGGGTGTTTTCAAAGCTTAGATGTAATTACCAATACTCTGAAATTTTTATTTTCCTTGTAATACGTACTACTTATTTAAAGAAACTCAGATTTTCAACGAAAAAATTTAAAGAGTTGATATCTGAATTTGATTTCTTGTTAGAACAAGGCATAATATGACCATCAAAGAGCTAATGTGTCAGCCCGATTAATCCGGTAAAGTAGAAAGACTAGACTAGTGGTGATTTCCGTAGGTTGAACGCAGTTAAAACTCTAGGCAAGTATTCCTTATCTTATCACAGGTTATTTCGATGACGCTGTACTCAAAAACACTTTTTCAAAGCTAGATTTGGTTAAAGCTTGCTGTCAGACATCAGTTAATCAATCGAATATTGGGTAAAAACAGATGAACAACATCTACTGAATTTTTGGAATACATTTGGAAGCAGTTCAGTCTTAAGAACGCAGGTCAAACATTTCAGCTCTTATTTGACATAGTTTAAGCTGATACGTGTATTTTCCTGAGATTCTTGCCTTTTCTGAAAATTTCTCAAGATATTTTCAAGATTTCAGGCAAATCTTTCAACTTTTTGACTATTACAAAATGGTTTTACACGGTCATAAATGCATTTTTGGACAGGAAAAACTATTTTTCATGGTTATTTAGTAATAAACAAAGTATCTCTACTTTCTAGAAGTTTAAGTGTTTGTTTCTGAATTTCCTTTGCTTAAGTGTATGTGAGTGTTTCGTCAATTCTTGCAGATCATAAACTTTTATCGCCGTATCAGCACAAGCTACACAAAAATAGGCTTCACTGTATGATATAATCAAATTAATAAGAATCTCGATAAAACTCCATTACATTGGACATCAGATACAATGGATGCATTCAATATTTATAAAATATGCTGCCTAATTCTTTTTTTATTCGTTCATCCGAAAGATGCTGCAAGTTTGTTGATCTTGACAGATGCATCAGATATAGCTATTGGTGTGGTTTTAAATCAAAATACTAAATCAAAATAAAATACTAAATCTATCTGCTACTGCTATATAGAATAGCACCAGAAAACTAGGAACCAGAAGAATTTCTGAGGAAATTGGCCCAGCTTTCTTTACCACTTAAGTTTCACTTCGATCATTTTTCAACTTTTTGAAAAATCTTCAGGTTCGTCAGCTTTTCATTAATTTATTTTTATAAAATAGTTATTGTTAAATTGTGTGGCTATTGATCTTCGAACCATCTGATATGGTAGAGTATTAATCATGGTAGGAATTAATCAGCTACAAAGGAACGCTTGCATGCAATTCGCAGTGCAACAGATGCCAAAAAAATATTGGTGCAGTTGATTGCTCCTACATCAGTGCTCCAATGTTTTGCCAACTGTTGATATGACGGTTAATCCCAGCCATAAGGATGATATTTCTGTCACACAGTGCTGATGTATTTTTTTTTCTTCTGACACTGACGGAATTTCAACTCATCCGGTTTTTTGAACCTCACTGCTTCCACCCTAGTATCACTTTTATAACATTCCCTTTACCTGAGCTGTTATAGCTCGATAGCAAAAAATCCCTTTCATGAACGGCAATCACTTAAACCCGTTCAAACTCCATTATGATATCACGTGGTGTCCTGTGTTGCAGTCACAACATCTCTTGAATCGTTTGTCACGGGAGGATAATCGTTGACAATTTTTTCTACATCCCGTTACAGCTTTCTACTTAAATGGCAAAGTCAGCAGTTCACTGAGTGCTTCTTTTCTCAAGCTTGCATGGTGACTGAAAACTTAATAATTTGAGCTGAACACCTGTGTTTGTAAGATCTGTAAGTTGCAACTCACTCGCATGATTCCTTCATGGAGATATAATTTTCGGAAATAGGAGTGTAACTTGACGATAACTATAACAAATCTTAATGACGATAACTATAATAGTTAATTATATCAGCTTTGTATTTTAATTTAGAATTCACATTGAAAAAAATCAATATCATAATGTAGTTAGTTCCTATTGAGTAATTTATAATAATCTAGCTTTCTTCCCATGCGATTTATTCTTGACGTCGCATTGAAAGGCAACAAGAGGGATATTGGCGAAGGACTTCGTACTTGCAAACCTCGGTCAAGCAACGAGGATGGCATATGAGTTGGAACGTCCCCACTCCAAACTTCTTTAGCTATAGAACGGGAGAACTTGGAACGTCGAAAGATTTAATGGCGGGTCTTTAGTGGAATCAGGGCGCGATAACACCACTCGACGAAAATCGCCATTTGCAACTATGAACACTAAGCTATTGAGGCTACTTTTTCCAGGTGAGATTTAAAATGGGAAATCCGTTAGAGAAACACTTTCTTGAAGATTGTACATTGAAATGTATTTCATTTATTAAAAGTTTCTTAAATAGTATTGCATAAAAAATTCAGTTGATACAAAGGTATGATATCTGTTTTTTTTTTTAAAAAAACTTAAGCCATGTCTTTATTTTGCAAAAAGGCATCTATTTTCCCTCTAATACACTTTTGAGTTAAAAAAAGACCCATTTCAGATAGCTCGTATAAGAGTTAAATGAAATCAAATAATGAATAATTCTTGGATTACCCTCAAGACTTTAAAATTATTGTTCTTTCATGCGAATACAATTACATGCATACGTCACTCATATGATGGTTCCCTTGTCCAACACTTCTTAACTTAATTTCTACTGTTCAAAATGTATAAATAATTCACACAAATTTCCTTTAATATGTGCTGCTGTTAAATGAAATTATTCATTGTCTTTGTGGAGTATTTAAGTGGGATGCGCGGTCTGAATTTTTTTCTAAATGAAATGTAGAACGCCAACCTTAGTTACCGCCGCATCTCTTAATTTTCCGCCGTCCTTTAATCAGTGACTTTAAATTATTCAAATCGGTGTATCTGCAAAATGTGTCTCGAAACGCTGTGTCTCGGCGAAGCGTGCCTGATCTCCATGAATTCGTGATGAAGTGGTGGGTTGATGATTTTAAGTTAGTTATAAAATTAGAAGCTGAGTTAGCTGTCTTGTCATGAGATTATTATGAGAGATGCTAAGCGTAAAGGATTTTCCCTTTGATGGAGAGTGTCATCAAAAGAATAGAGGATAAAGAAGGTAAAACACAAAATTAAGAATGCAAATAACAGAATGTGTATCTTTAATTGTAACTGAAGTCAATCAAATTAATGAAAGAATGTGGGCTTTTTGGACAGAATAAAATCAAACTTATGAATCTAAATATTTAGAAATAGGTGCAAACCTTACAAAAGTATAAAATATATTTGGAAAAAGTGGAAAATATAAAATTCAATCCTAAGTAATTTTAGATAAAAAAAAATCATTCATCGTTTCTCATTGTTTATATCTCAATTGAAGGAACTTATTTTTTGCAGCTTGAGTTGAAGATCTATTATTACAAGTATTTCATTATATTAAGAATGTATTTATATTATTGAGATAGTCGATGCGATAACTTAATTAGTAATAATATGAATTTCAACAGAATTTTCTTAAAAATTTAAATTACAGAAAGTAAATGGAATTGAGTTCAAATAAAAAAATTTTAATATTTTAGATAGGTATGAATAAGAGAAACCTATTTCATGGCAGAGTTAAGACTATCTCTATGATTTCTTATTTTTATTTGAAAGTTTCATAAAAAGAACTAATCTTGAGGAACTATTATATTTCATTATTTAGTTCTTACAGTAATTAGTTTTTTTTAACACTGTAATTATTAAATTGTTCTATGTTATTTACTTTGTAATACTCGAATTAATTATAAACACCATTTATCATAAAATGATTTTTTTTTCAGGTAATAGTTCCATTTTAATTTACGATCATTGAAAGTATTCGCTAATTTAGTTAAATATATTTTGAAATATTCTATAGACAAATAAACTGAAGGCAATATAAAAAATAAAATTTGTTGCAGAATTACTTTTTACGCACTAATTTAGCAAAAACTGAAGCATTTTGGCAGTAATTACGCAAAAAAAAATCATAATTTAATTCTCACTGAGTGCAGAAATTAATAAAATATTTTCAAGTCGTAGGAAGTTTAGAAACTTGACAATTGAATTCAAAAGATTTTGTAAAAAAAAACGTATTTAATATTTCTTATCATTCTAGTACATTCCATGCATTAATATATATATATATATATATATAACTTAACACTTAATAAAAGTTTTATTTAATTATTTAAAATTGAAAATTTTTGATAAGAAATAATAAATATTGAATTACAAAGTTCCTAATATGTTTTTATTTACTGAATCAACATTTTAGAAATCAAATAGTATTTTAGTTTATTGGATTTATCGATTAAGCATGTCATTTGATTGTGACAACTTCCACATTTCTCACTAATAACTATACTGTATTATTGATTATTAGTATAAACTGTCAAAAAAGCAGCATTATTTATTTTATATATTTGTTACAGCATTCTTCTACAACATTTAATTATAGTAACAACTGCACTTTATATTGTAAGGCTGTTGAAGTAACATTTTAAAGTACAACCCTTTACAGAATATTAGGCACCATTTATAAATCTTATGTTTATAAAATAACGTTGTGTTAGAAAATCATAAAGCTACAGGGAAAAAGAGAATAATTTTTTTTTAAGAAACCCAATATTTGGACGTGCCTTCTTTTCATTAATTAAGGCTTTATTTATTGATGCATGGGGCTCACTATCTTACAACATTCCTCTATGGTTATTTTGTTCCATTATTGCTGCAGGACGTTCGTTAATGTCTCCATTGAAGTATTTGGGTACTTCCCAACTTTGCCTTTGAGAACACTTCAGTTGTGTTCTATAGCTGGGTAGCCTAGTGGTCATGTCTTCGGTTTCGTGCTCGGCGGTTTTCGTTCAGTCGCGGGTTCGATCCTTGACCACTAAAGACCCGTCGTGAAGCCGGGGCTGATGCACGTTAAATATGTCGGGGCCCAAAGTCCTCCCGTTGGCATGGTGTGAAGTTAGGAGATGGGGGATGCCAACTCAGGTATCGCCCTCGTCACTTGACAGAGATTCAAAATTACGAGGTCCGTCGCCAATAGCCCTCCTGTTCCTTCTAGTGCGACGTTAATGAAACGAAACTAAATTCAAATGCGTTCTATTAGGTAGATTCAGAGACTGTGGAGGGCATTCCAAGAGATCTACTGCCTTTCCCTGAACAACTGCATAGTTGTTTTAGATTTCTGGCATGTAGCATTGTCTTGGTGGAATTTAACGCCATCCATTTTTAATTCTACAAAAATATGAGAAAATGATGACTGCAAGGCCGTTTCAAGTTTTTTGTGTTCTGGTTGGAAAACCTCTTTCCCTCACCAATGATCATTTCGCTCAAAACATCAGCCTCCATGCATCCCCTGATCATAATATTGCTCCCTCCGTTCTTATTAGTAGGTACTTCTACATTCCTGAAGGTATTCTTTGTCAACCTTTTGCCACACACATATCACAATAGGTGAGTTAAACCTCTAAAGTATTAAAACAACATTAATTAATTTTCTAAAGTTATTTTCAAATATTTTTTACACATTAACGCTCCGCTGCTGGGTTCTTAATAAATGTAAGTTATTTAACATGGGCCTAACATTTAAGTTTGTCAGACCACAAAATATTAGACCAATCACCTTCTGTAAAGTGTTGATGATTAAGAGCCCATGAAAATCTTATCTTTCTATTTTTTTTCTCTGAGAGTCATCGCTTATTCTTTGCTTCGCAACCTTTTAGTCTGAGTATCTTCTTACGTTTTTGTGGCTGATTTGGTTTCCTGTCATTGCCGTTAAATTAGCAGCTAGCTCAGATGATGTTTGTTTGCGTTTTCTGAAAGCAGCTCATTTTAACCATCTGTCCTCTCGGAATCATTTTTACCCTATTTTTTATTCAATTTAAAACTGAATCTGAAATTTCAAGACGTTTTGATAGTGCCTTGAACTGCTCATCTTGAGCATTTAACAGCTATTGTAATCTCAGTTTGACTTTTGCCCTGTTCAATTAAAATATGTATTTTTAAACGCTGTTCTTAATTATGTTCACTATTTTTCGGCATTGTCGAAAGTAAAAAATGATGCTCCTTACTTTTTCAGTCGCATTAATATATGCACACTAAGAGCAACGAGCTAATACTCATCACAAGAAAATGCGAATTTTGCATTAACAATGTGATAATATTTTATGGGCTGTTGGATGCAACACTGTTTGTTTACTTTGTTGTCCAAACATGATCTCAATATTGTTATAAATAAATGATGAGATTTCACATTTAGCATAAAAATATAATATATTGCCGAATACTTTTGTCTACCATTGTATTAATTTTGTATACATTTTTTGGATATAAATCCTGATTAAAACATATTTGATGCTCCTCTATCCTAGTTTCTAAGTTGAAAAACTCAAACTGCCTCCAAAATAAGAGATTTAAATAAAGACCTTATATCAATTTTAATATTTTGTAATTTCTATCCCTATGGCAAACAACACTCATTGAATTTTATTCTTTTGATCTCTTTCTTTCAGTACCTTAGATTGAAAATGTTTGATAAATACGTTCACTATCTTGACGACCTAATTGTTCTATAATTAAAAACTCCTATTTAGAATGTTTTAAAAGAATTTTGAGAAAAATATCTTTGAAAGAAGGTTTTGGATTATTTATCCTTACATTTATTATAATTCTTTATTATACTATGTAGTTCAAGTTGTAAAATATTAAGAGTTGGAAGTCTTATTAATATCTATTCAAAGACATCAATACTTATATTTTTAATTACCTAGAACGATATTTGTAATTATCTGAAATGACCTTTAGTGGTAATTTTGACCTCAATAAGAAATTGAGAGCAAATGTTTCACTTTTAACTCAAATATAATAAGAAAAGTTAAAATAGTTTTCTAAGCAATTCTTATATGTAAGGACACATGAAACATTTTTAATAGTTAAGTTTTGTTTTGCATAAAATAGAATAAATTTTTTTATAATAAAAAGAACACTGTATTCGTATTTATCATTCATTTTATAATTTAGCCTTTAATACATGTTTTGCAAATAAAGTTGATGCACCGTTTAAGTGACATTTTCGAAGAGAGGTCTAACACACTTCTCTGATTTCGTTTCTGCCTCTCGAGTGTTGACGGCGTTTATTACTCGTAGTTTCAGACATTCAGATTGTTTTTTTTTTGACAAACATTGAGGAACTCTTAATTTATTAATAAGTTACAAATTATAGAACCTATCAGAAATTTGCGAATAATTACACACTCCAAATAAAATTCAGAAATTTATAGTTGCAATATCTAGAACATTGTAATAAAATGTAAGAAGGAATAAATGGAATGAAAAAAAAAAAAATCAGAAGTGAAAAAATGGGTGTTTTAATTCAGGCCTCAAATCTCTATTGCGACTAATACGTTTGTTTTAAAGTATTTTTAAAGAAAGCGTGACGTACTTAAAACCCTCAAAAATATAATAAATTAATTAATTCTCAGTGAATTGGCGCAAACATTTTAGGAACAATTACTTCTCACGGTAGTTTCGCGGTTAAAGTGACCGTCCAGTCGTTCTAATGTTAAAGATTGTTAGACTATTGAAAAATGTGTATTTTTTCTTTATCATTATCTTCAAGTTAACTGTCTTAGTAAGACAATAACAAAATTTATTGAATAATGGGGAGAGGTTTTAATTCTTTTAATACTATCTCAAGGGCTGTTTGGTCTAAAATAGCCCACGGTGTATTGGTGATGGACCACAGAATTCTGAATCATGAAAAAGTGACGAGGAAGACACCTGAAATACTCTTAGATACCTCCCTTTTATGACGCATCACGTGATGCAAATAAGGCAGAGGTGGGCGAATGGCGGCTCCCTAAGAGCTAATTTTGTGGTCCTCCAAGGGTCCGCAAAATCCGCTTTGAACTGATATTTCCTTCCTATGTATAAAATCACTCAAAGAAAAACTAGATGTGTATGCAACAGAAGCGAGAAAAATAATTATTATCACTTATCTTAATTAAGAAAACAAAAAATACATAAAAGTGTTTCTGTTGATATTAAGGATCATCTGCAGAATTTGGAGGACGTGAGGTCACATAAAGATTTCAGAACGTTACGAAAGTTGAGCCTAAATTCAATTCTCTCTCTTATCCCTTCGCTGTTGATATTGACACAGCATTTTAGGAGCTGTAGCTTGAACGAATAAATATGCAGTCAGATCACAATGATTAAAAAACGTTTAATGGTATGACGTTAGGTGACCTTTGGAAATTGTTTGTTTTTGCTAAAAATCTTCCTTATATGAGAAAATTTGCCGGGATAATGTTTTTTATATTTGGGTTTACATATTTCTGTGAGCAAAACATTTCTTTTTGAATATAAACAAGAGCAAATATAGATTCTCTTTTACAGATATTAACTTGCTGGATGTGATGCAAATTTCAACAAACAATCTTACTCTAGAAAAGTGTGATAGAGTACATTTGTCTCCTCGAACTGATTTGAAAATTAAAAGAATTTTGCAGCTATAGATGATAGTAAATTAGCACAAAATGAAGTTGAATAAAACTGCCATTATCATACTTAATTTATATTTATTGATTTTTATGGTATAATTTATGCCTTTTCTGACGTTACGTAAAATAATTGATGCAATCATTTTAAAAGAAAAGGTCTGACGCTACCTCCGCTTACTCAAAATGATCCCTGAACCCAAACAATTGTCCATTACTGCTATAAGGCGTTGTTCTTTTTAATGTGATGCTGTATAAATTATTCAACGCAACAGAGGTTGAGTAGAAATAGGACTTGGTCTCTTGATTCGACTTAAATATTACGGGCCTCAGAAGTTTGTGATCTTGACCTCTCACTTATCACAGTCATGTTTTAAAGTCATTTGACCACTTTCGCAACTAACTTTGAGTCAAAGGTGTACACAAATAGATTTTGATATCTACTGTACGGTTAAAATGTATACATAATTTTTTAACTTATAACTTTTATTGCTATTCAAACTTTATGAAAAATACTTCATACATACAGAGAAATTATGTCTGTTATAAACACGAATCGTTATGATTTTAATTCTACATAAGAAAGTATAAATATTTAACATTAATTTAAAAAGGAATGTAAGTGATAAAAAAGTCGCATTTTCATGTATTCAAATGTGACAGTTGTATTTATTGCTTAAAATATATACACTGAAAAAGGTTTTCATAAGTTTATGTTTTGGAATAAATTTCATAATTAACAATAATTTAATTGACGGATCCCATAGAGGCAATTTAGGAATTCGTTGGACTATTTTATAATGGATTTGTTGTAAAATTCGAAATGTTATTACTTCAGAACTTCTACACTTTTTTGAGTAATCAAAATGATAATTTTCTTTTTTTTTTCTTTCGAAATTTACCTTTTCTTGAGAATGTGCAGTAAAATTTAACGTAAAATCAATTATTCAAATTAGTTTAGAATCACTAAACCAACTCAAGCGTAATGATATTTTATGAAATTTGACTTAAGAATCCGAGTTAGAACATGTAACAAAAAAACATAATTTCATTTATATTTTTATTTTATATTTACTAATTTTGACCCAAAGAAATTAAAGTACATAATGCAAATTTTATTTTACTTAATCTTATTTACTTAAATGGTATTTTAATTAGATATAAGATAGAATTATTTTTATTTATGAACAACTTAAAAATACGAGCTGCATTTTGAAAAAAAAAAAAAAAAAAAAAAAAAATAACACAAGAAAGCAAAGAAAATGTAAAAAATAAATTTAAGAAAAGATTTTTCTGTAAAATCAAGATTCCCCGAATGAAGTTTCTATTTCATTCTAATTAGAAGGAAAGCCTTATTTACATATGTGCAACGCCAAAGAACTAAAAAAAAAAAGCTTTTAACTGCTAAAACCTTAAGCTTATGATGCGCTGAAATTTAAACTACGGAAATTTAAAAATGTTTTCAGTATTTCATCTGTTTTTATTTAAAAGTATAATTATTTTTACATAAAGATAGAAATATTCAGCATAAATTTAATGTTTCTTTTCTTTGATAATGAGATGAAAATCAAAGATGGGTTTCAATTGTTGTATAAAAAGAGAAATAATTTCATTTTAAGTGATATACTTAATTATTTTTAACAGTCAGAGATGAGCCATCTCATTATTTTCGAAATTTTTCTGAAAAATTAAAACCTTTAATCCCTACACTAATTAAATTTAATTCCTAATTCTTATGTACACTTTAATTTTTAGTCATTAAAATAAGAATAAAAAGGCTAATATCCATCAGATATCAGCATTTTAATATTATTGACTTAAATAACCTTTTTAAGTAATGATATTTCCTGAGAAATGGTTTTTAATTAGCATTTTAATTTAAGATACAAGTCTAAAAGATTAGTTTCATGGAATTACCTTTTTTGCGCATTTTTCAAATATGTATATTTGAAAAATACATAAAAAATCGAATGTATAATCAAATATCATGATACCAAATTGATTACCAAAATTTATTTTATCTATTATTTCACATTAAAAAGTTGAAAGAAAGGAATATTCTTGATTTAAAAATAAACACGAAATAAGTGATTAAGTTTACATTCCAAGTAAAGTAAGTTTTCAGTTTCACAAACAATTAAAATTAAGTTCTGTTTTCAGTTTAAATAGAGTCTCAAAAAACTCAAATAAATCTTTTATTATACTTAGAAGGAGTTCATTTATATTTATTAAAATAAATTTATGGGTCATTTCAATCAAATATTTGTTCAAATATCAGATTTATTTCATGGAAAATGAGTTATCATGATATGTAAAGCTTTTTTTCTTCTCATTAGTGTCTTGAGAACAATTTTAACTCGTACTGTTTTGAGAAAAAAAAAATTGATAAATAAATAAAATGGTCTAAAGAAATTTTATTTAGTCCTCTCATAATTTTAGCAAGCTTTAAGAGAAGTTTTTAAAATTTTAAAGAATGTAAAGTCAGATTCATATAAAATTTAATTATATTTAAATGATGGATGTTATGAAAAAGTTAATTTTTTTATTTTATTTCGAGGTATATTTCCTTAAAATATTTAATTAATACATTTTATTATTGAAGATGAACCTGATTGTAAATTTAGTTTTTATGTTATTTATTGTTAAGAACTTAAAATTGTTTATTTTTATCTATTATGAAGCAACGAAAACTAAATTTTAAAGCACTTTTAGATAAATAACTCCTTCTAATTAGTAACATATTCCGATTTCATTAACAAATATGTGGAAGTTTTTTATTTATATTCTACTTATTTTCTTTAGGATAAATAAATTTTTATGTTTACATATCTGTTTCTTTTTTTAATTTCGTCTTCTGCACTTTAACATTTATAGGATAACATTTTCTTTACTGTTGAAGTTTTCAAAATATTAATGGCGCATTTTAATTATAGATTATACATGAGATAAACAAATTTTAACTCTAGTATCAAATCTGTTGTTACTTATTTTCCTTCTAAGAAATTTATTTATCAAATAAAAATAAGTATAAAACATTTCAAATAAATATATTATTTAAAGAGGGACTGAAAGGTATAAGCATGCTTTTTTAATGCAAAATAGTACATAATTTATAAAAACATTAGACGCTTAACTAAAAAGATTTGAGTAATTACCGATAAAATACCATAGCAACTTACTTTATGTGATATGAAAAGAGGTCATAACACCTTTAACTTGTATAAGTTATACATTATTTTACATAAAAAAATATTTTTATACCTTTTTTTGTCCATCTTTAAACAAAAGCTTGTTTGAATTTTTTTACTTACATTTATTTAATTCTTTTTAGTTAAGATAGTTATGACTCAAAAAGCAATTACGTGAGCTATACGTTTGTGCAAAATTTAAAAACTGAATTAGACTTTGTTATGTGCAAAACCTGGACCCCCAGGAGCTCCCCCTTACTCTTTACGACCTTCAGTACTTGAGCAAACGAAATTATTGTATTGTCATAATTATACGTTTATAAAAAATTTCAAACTGATCGGGTGATAGGAATTGAGTTAAAATTGGAGAACAAATTTCGAACTGAAAAGACATACACTATCTTTTTGTTATCCTTTTTGTCCTTAACTTGAATGACTTAAATATATTCAGAGTTCTCAAACTCACACGAAGGGAGGAAAAATTAAAGGAGATTTTTATAGTTTCTTTAACAATTTCTAATTTCTCATTTATAAAGATTCATGAAAAGTAATCAAGTAATCTTAAATCTGAGGTAAACAGATTAATTAAACAATTTAACAGAAAACGGTAAAATTATGCAGTTTGTAACTATATAATAGATTTCATCCTAAAATGATAAGATTATGCAAGTAGCAACAAAAAATTCGCGAAGCTAGAAACTAATCTCAATTTAAAATTTTCTAACTTTAAATTAAATCCTCGTAACAAGTACTATGTTGTTTTGCACTACTTATCTTTAGGAAATAGGTGCAAAAACATCAGTCTTTCGCTTCAAATAAATAACTAAAGGTATTAAATTAAATTAAAATATAAAATATATTTTTTTTATCATGCATACTAAAATAGAAGTGCACTGCGCTTTAACTATTATATAAAATCTTCATGAAATAAAGGTTAGTCATTGAAAAAAAGAAAAATTTAATAAAATAAAATGATATACTATTATGAAATGAAATATTCAAAAAATAAGAGCGAATCTTCTATTTTTCCCTTAACGTTGCTTGAACATAGTATAGCTGAAAGAAATCGAAAGACAAGATTTAAATAAGTGCTTGAGATTTACACTTGTGCTTAATTCAGAAAAATGGCTACATTATAATTTGAAATATGTGTAAGACTGATTAGGTCATGTGCATTACATAGATGATCGGAATACTTCATTCATTGAGATTTCATTCGGTATTAAACGAAAATCCCCTGTCATTCATAACTGATATGAAATCTGTTGACTTCGACAAGATTTCCTGACACGCTTTCAGGGGACAAGATACATCATTTGTTATCACGATAACGCATGAATGAACACTTAACAAATGATAAACACTGACAAAGTGTTTGGGTGCTTCCTTTATGAGTATATCTCCTGATATTTCATAAAAGTAGACTGTTAATAGTTTACTTTTATGAAATATCTGGACTATTAATCTATGTAGATAGTCTAACTAGATTGCTAATCTGTGTGTGACAAATTTTTGTTTAATAATTTCGAAAGGTATGTCAATTTTTAAGTTCAAATAAAATTATATCGTTAATATGATCCATTAGTATAGTTTATAGTTCGGAATCAATTATTGACAAAATGATTTTACAGTATTTACCAAACCTACTGACCTGCATTTATACACCTAACCGTTCTATACGTACAGAAAAACTTTTAATTAAATACTCGAAGTAAATGAATCTTTCAGTTATGAAAGTTTTTGTGACTGAAAATTCATCTTTATACTAAAAGTGCTCCTGAATATAGAAATTTTTTTGAAAATCACTACATCTTAAAGTCGTGTTAGTTATTGAACCTTACACTATCCAGAAAAAAATATAATTTCGATAAATTTAAATTAATCAAATATTTTACTAACTAAAAATATTTGGAATGTATTTTCAGAATTTTTTTTCTCAAAATTTCATTGCTTTTTGTTTCTCTATAAGAGTATTTTTTTATTTGATACTTACATTTAAATAGAAATTTGTAAAACAAATTAATTTAAATTTTATATATGACAAGGCTGCAAAAATATTCATAAAAATGTTTTAAATAATTTCGAAACTAAATTTGTGCACAGTACAAACATATATTAAAGATATTTTATAGTGAATTTTAAGAAGATCTAATGCAAATTAGGGATTTTAGTATTTTGAGTCCAGTGCCCTCTTAAGAATTCGAACTTAGTTACTATGAATATTTACAAATAACATTGTGTTTCGAATGACATTTTAAATAATGCCTAAAGTCAGGTTTCAATATATAATCTGTATACACTTGCAAATGGAGGATAAAATAACCGAAACACCAACGGAAAAATAACGCATAAGAATGTCTTGTGCACATATTTAGTGAGAAGTAGGAGCCTCTATTTGCTACACAAACAAATAGAGTAAGAAGCAAAGTATTGCTATACATATAAATGGTACATTTATAGATAAAACATATATATAATAATTAATATGACTTAAAATTGTCTGATCTTAGTGATTTGTGGTAAAGCATGATTAATAGACCTGTGTTAGGCTTCAGTGTCTAACAAAGCTAAAATTGAGAATATGTTTGGAGGAACGGAACAGTGGCTAAAATTATGGCTAGGTATAAACAGTGTTCCTCTTTCAAACTTCGAGACTCTGGGTGGAAAAGGAAGTTGTGAGTCGAGATACAGATAGAAATGGCAAGAATTATTCGCCAAAAATGTAAATTTACACTTTAAAAAATAGCAGCAAGTTTAAGTATAGCCCCTGAAGATCCCATTTTAAGAACTGTTTGCTAAAAGTTTCACAGATTAGATTTAATGCCATGTTACATAGCGCGAAATCCTCATGACCGATATCATGCCGAAAACGCAGTGTTACAGAAAGTATTCAAAACAAAAAAATCTTTGTTTTTCATTATAGGCAGAACTTTTCTTTGGCAATGTCCTGCGGAAGCATTCCAGCATGACTGCTTGGTTTCTTTTGTAAAGCTTGGGGCTGTCTTTAATAACATGGGGATGCTATATCTTGATATTCCTTAGGACCCATAATCATTGGAAAGGATTGGGTAACAGCATAAATTTATTTGAACATACTACAGATTAACGTTCATTCATTGGAGCACATGATCTTCTCCGATGATTACTCCTTGTTTAAGGTAAATAATACCTCCGTTCATATAGTATTAGTTTAATGATCATGATGATGAAATGAAACTTTAAGAGTCTCTATTTACTAATCCTTAACATTTTTGATTTTATAGTAATATCTTGAGACGAAAAGCCAAAGGAAGGTTTCTTCCGTCTTCGCTATTAGTAGATTTTAAACTTATTGCACTCGAAGAATGGTATAAAATGCATTAACCTTATATAAGAGGTTTATATAATTCTATTTTACATCTATTTGTTTCTGTACATTATTATCATGGTGAACTAGCTGAATATTATTTAGAGTAATATTTCAGATTCCAGATAGTTCCATTATTATGCCTGTCATCTGTATATAAATCTATGAAGTGTAAATTATTTACAAGAGCAGGCAAAGAAGTACTTAAAGTTATATTAAGCTATTCTTTACAAAAAATTATAGGAACATGAAATAATGTATTCATACTGTAAAATAAGTAACTTAATTTTCTTTTAGGTTGCTTTAGAGTTTTGGGATCTGTATTTTCTCTAACATAGTACAATTTAAATGCTTATGAGGGGAAATTAAATGACAATAATTTCGAAAATACTTTTTTCTATTGAATAATAAAACCCCCATTGTTTTCAATGTTCATAACTTCCATACTTAACAATAAGAGCTAATGCCTTCGTATCAGATTTGTTTGTTACTTTAAACGAGTTGGACATACATGCATATATATATATAATTTTGGAAATATTTTCAAAATAAAACATTATCTTGAACATTCAACTAGCTTCTGTGTTAATGTGTTTTAAATTCATCTTTCAAATTCTTTTAATCTAAGATGTTTTTATGAGATCAATACTTATTTTAAACTTTCACAATTACACATATACATATTATTACGCTGAAATTTTGGACTGTATTGTCTTACCTGCAGAGTCGCTGTTGTGACTGGGTAGGAAGTCTTTCAATCAAGTTGAGAATATGCAAAGAAGTAATGCCGAATAGGTAGGGGTGTCTTTTGCGACAAATTTGATCGCCACATGTGACCAAGTCGTTAAATTTGTGAAAAAATTTAAAATCTGATAATGGTTCAGTTAGAAAGTAGAAAAATCTTTGGAGGGTATATATTTCAATCACTGTGTATTTTAGTTTATCTGTTAATACGATATTGTGATTTGAATCTGTGACTGTGTGAGCTATGAACTTTAGCTATTATAGATTTATGTGTAAAGTTAATTCTTTCCTGCTACGAGGCAGAATATATCTCTTAGAGAGTCTCAGAATAAAAAATCTCGATTTACTTGGAAGGAATCTGCTTATTAATTACGTAAACCTTTCATGTACTTTGAAAACCAGCCAACAACATAACTAAAGTTTAGTGTCAGAAAAAGGATTCTAGAGGGAATGCAAGTGTCTAACCTTCAAGAACGAGCCATGGAAAATCAATTTAAAATTTGATAGACGTGATTAAGGAAAGGAAAGCAGACTAAGAGAAATGAAAACGGAAATGAAAGCCAGACAAGAAGCAGTGAAATTGGAGATGAAAACTGAACAAGAAGAATAGAGTCAGGTAAAGAAGAAATAAAGAATATTCTTCTAATAAACGTTGATGAAACTGAAGGAACTATTGAAAAAGGTAAAGAAGAAACTAATATCAGTATCCAGATTTTGCGAAATATCTGAAATTTCTAGAAACTCGTCTAGCAAATGTTACTGCAGGCACAAAACGCCTTTCATCCTATCCCAAGACCATTTTCTCTACTTATGACGAATAGACTTCCTGGGCTGTATTCGAGAGACAATTTGACTCTTCTCTCAAGCTAATGGCTAAGAAAACCGAATAACTGAAATTTAACTTATAGCAGCGCTTTGTGGTCAAGCAGCCGAAGTATTAAAGGCTGTCTCAACTACACATGTGATTTAACGTTATCGAGAAGGTTCTTGAACGTTGTTTCGACCATGAACAATTGTCGGACTTTTACCAAGTCGAATTGAAGGCAGAACGACAGAAATCTGAGAATAGTTTACTGGAACTAGCCACAGAAATAACGAGTCTAATGTAAGATGCTTTTTCTACGTGTCCTATGGAAGTATGGGATACTTTAGACTCCAAATATTTATTGGTGCATTTTAGGACAAGGAGATGCCGGAGGTCAACAGATTTATTTAAACCAAGGACTTGAAAGCCTCCCCTTTGTACTCCATCGAGAGTGCTGGATCTACTTCGAAGACAACTAAAAGAGCAGTTGCATTATCTGCTTACGGAGCAGAGACCACCTATTCATCTATTAATCATCAAAGAAAAATTCGGGTTTTCTGTACTGTGTGTTGAAAGTAAAGGACTGAATTTTAAAGGAATCTCCTTTGGTGCGCCATTCTCGATGCTAATTGATACGGGAGTCGATGCAACCTTAATAAGGCCTGATATAGCTAAAGAGAAATAACTGATTCAGTATACTATTCGTGGAATTAAATTAAAAACTACGATTGTTGATCAAGCGGAAATATATGGAATACTAGATGTAGATTTTAAATGTAGATCTAGTGTTCTCAAACAACGGGAATATGTCACAGACATTACTGACTCCTGCATCTTAGGTGCCTGGACATCTGACAGTGCCTTGGAGTTGAAGCTGATGTGTTCTTTATAATCAACTGATACAATTATTACAGCAAATTTTAAATATTTAGTTCCAGACCTACTTGCATCTCCACCTACCTGTAGATATGTTGTAACTGATTTTTCTTTCTCTATCTCCCAGAGATTTATATTTATAAGCATATCTCTAGTTGATACTGAGAAGAATATATTTCCCATCTGAGTCCTCAATATCTAGAAAGAATGTGGAACCATAGATAAGTCATTGAGTCATCCATTGATCCTTAAGCTTATTCTATTGTTTTGGTTAAGAAGGAAGATCGCGTTCGACGTGATTTTTCGCTGATTGCGAGAAACTAAATAATGTCACACAGAAAGATAACTATTTTATGCGAAGAATTCATTAAATATTCGATGCTCTAAGCCGAAATAAGTGGTTCTCTTCCTTGGGCGAAAGTTATTGGTTAGAGGAAACTGTCTCTCAACTTGAAGTCAGAGAGAAGATGACCTTTATCGACTGTAGTAGTTTAAAGCCATGCTTTTGGGATTATGCAGTGCTCCCTTCACTTTCGAGAGACTAATGAATACTTTTTCTCAAAGACTGTCAATTGAAGCCATTTTAATTTATTTGGATGACATCATCTTCGTTAGATGTACATTTGAAAAATATTTGAGAAATATCCAACTAGTTTTTCAAAGAGTAAGAAGTAAGAATCAAAAATGAAACCCTGAGAAATGTTGATTCTAACGTGCATACAGATAATTGTATAAATAATTATACGACAGATTTTCATGAAAAATATTTTATTTTATTAATTTAAACTTTTGCATTAATTAGAAAAACAGTAAGTTAAGGGATTTCGTTTGTTGAAGGTGAAGAGTATCATTATTTTTTTGTTACTGAAGAGTATTCCATAGTTACAGTGAGGAGAAAAGTTTTATTATAAAACTTCTTAATCGAATTAATATAAATTTTGAAAAAGCCTTACAATTCTTAAAATTAATTATACCTATTTTTATCTTGGGACTTATTCAAAAGCCTATAAGATGTCTATTGCTAAGCAGTGAATTAAATTTATAACAAAAGAAATGTTTCTAAACGATATTTGCCATAAAACTGCATGAAAATTTCTTTTATATGTGTGGGGTATTCACATACAAAAAAGGAAGTTATTTCTATACTTCAAAAATAAATATTCTTATTAACAATATTAATTCAAATGATGATCAAATAATTCATAAAAGGAAGGAAAATAATTAGAAATACGCTATTTATTGATACAAATTCTAAGTAAAACACTCTATCAATTAAATTAATAAAAGAATAACTATTTTTATTAGTAAGTAATGCGTTTTCCTACCTGAAATATTTTAAAATAAAATTATTCCTTATGAATCTGTAATTTTCTTTTATATCGCTTAAAACGGTGACAAGTTTCGTTTTAAGCAATAAAACAGTTTTCTCATGAGCTGACTGCTAACTTCAGTCTCTTGGCGCTTTCTTAATGAAGAAGCGCAAACTCAAGTCTCTCTAGTTTGATTCAGAAACGATATTATTTAATCAAATGGACTCCAATCTCCTCTTTTTACGTCTTCGACTCCCCAAAGGAACTCCCAATAGTTTTGATTCTGAGACGAGTTAAGTAATTGATCAGGTTATAGCTTGAGGAATCGGTAGCGGAATAGCTGCAGTTTCTAGAAAGCCGATGAATCCCCTCGTTATACCGGATACACACGGAATTTTATTACGGCCATTTCAAGAACGGTTCGAAATGGCGTCGCGTTCAGTGAGAATAGTAAATGAAAGTGTGAATTTCATTGTTTAGTGCATATAAAGAGCAGATGAAGTTCTCATATATAGCGAAGCTCTCGCTAGTTAATTGTATTATGGAATTTTACATTTAATCATAATTACCTTTTTATTATCAAGAGCTTTGAAAAAAACTCTCACTGAAATCAAATTAGTTAAAATACTTTTTTATTTTTCCCAATTTTATCCTGAGTTATCAAATTTAATTGGATCTATGTTTTTCAACACTATTTTCATTTATAATTAATTGTATTTTAAAAATAATGCAACAATGAAATACTTTCTATTCTTGCATAATTTTCAAATAGTTAATGCTACAAATACTTCAAAATTAAAAAATAGATATTTATTTAAAAAAAAATATATATAGCAATATGAGCGAAATTTAAAATAATACAATAGCTTACATAAAGCTTTAATTCATTAATATATAAAATGATTTTACATTTAATTACAGTTATGAAATAAATTTAATATGATAAGTCAAAATTAGTAACTCAAAATTTCCAGTTATTAAACAAAAATAATTTGAACATGAATAAATAATAACTTAATATACATAAAATATTTAATATAAATTTTAAATAAAATCATTTACATGTATTAAAATCATATATAGAATTATAAGCTTAAACTGAAAATAAATTATTTGTTTTCAATATATTTATTTCGAAGTATTTAATATAATGGTTCGACTGTGTATCGTTTGCCAGAGGTTTGAAAAAATAACCCAATTTCTTTAATTTTTTAAAGTGACAAATATAAACTTCTGCATTAAGTACGTTCTAATAAGAATTAAAAAGTGCGATAAAATATTTTTAGATAACTTTTAAAGTTTTCCTACAACACGTATCTTTTCCTTAATATATGCTTACCTGTTGAATTGAATGAAAAAAAAATGAAGAATATAAGTAATTAAGAAAATTCAGCTATTAAAAAAGAAAAAATATTCCATGCGCATACATGTTTGAGCTAACCATAGAGCATTTAGCTCTTAAACTAATACTAAATTTTTAAAATATCAATTGTTGACACACAGACTTAAGCAAATGTCATGCAAAAGGTAGTTACAACATAGAAATTAGCAACATACTAGAAGTACACAGTTAGAGTGTAGCATTAACATTGATGGAAGAAAATTTACCATTTACGCTTAAAATATTTTTAAAATCATTTATGCTCCAGCTTAATTTTAAAACTAATTAGCTGTTTTCAAAATTACTAAGCGTTTCTATATATGTTATATTAATATTTAGGTTGCTCAATGAAGCATTTATATTAAAACATTAATTGATTCAACTAAAAATGCGACTTAAAATAGAATGCGATATATTTGTATCGAATTGTTTATTGTTACCTTTAGAATAACATTTTGACAAACGAACAGAAAAAGTTTCCATTCAAATTAATTATTAATTTAAAATTGTGTCAATTTTATTTAATGTAAATTTTGAAATAAGTTATTTTTGTAAACTATAAAATATAATTCCTGAAAACAAATAAGTATTTTAAAATAAGAATTGTTTCTCGAACATAAATGAATATATATATTATATATATATTTATTTAATAATTAATATAAATATATATTTATTATAAATTATTGTTGCTGATTTTGATTATTTTGCAATAAGCCTATATAGCAGTGAATTTTTACTAAATGATTAATACAATGAGATAATAAATAATCTTCTCACACAAGATTATAATTTTATTTAAAATAAAAATTTTTAATTTTGAAAAGTGTTTTAACTAAACGTTAATTTGAGTCTGATATTTCAGTTATTTATCATTTCATAGTTTCTTAAGTACATTTAAGAAAAAGAAAAACAAAAAATCTTAGAAGTACAAATATAGTCCTAACAGAGGTTTACGCGTATATTTGTAGTATAATTGTAATAGCTTGTAGAAATCTGTTCTAGTTCTTTGTTAGATACATTTTATATATATTTATTGAAAATAGATAATTTTTATTCTAGCTCTTATAGAAACCAAATGTTAAATTTTTGAAATTATTAATAATTTTGGATCTTGAAATCTCTACTACAGATAGAAACGACTTTTCCTGGATTCAAGAGTTATGTTTAGAAGTTAACTTTAAAAGTGACTTACGAACATTCACAGCAACATATTGGATTAGATTATTAGTTAACGTGAGATGATTGTTTATTAAATATTATTCTTAAAGGTTTATTTTCTCTGAAAAATTACGTAGTGTATTTGTGAATTTTGATATTTTAAATTATAGATATATTTTTAAAAATATATTATACATGATTTTATGTTTTCTCACAAATTCTTAAAATGTGTATTTTACATGTGAAGTATTAGTAAAGCAAAGATACTAATCTTTAAATAAGTTATCTGTTAAAATTACAATCTCACATTGTCTCCTTCAAATAATTTCCTTGTGAAGTCAAAAGCTTTGGAGAGATTATACTTGTCTCCTTAGCAGCACTAGAATTCTGATAGTAAAATTACAGTTGTGGCAGGTTACAACGTTTAATGTTTCCTAGTGTTTAAATAGGCCTTTATAGTGTTTCTATTCTTTAATAACGTTTTTACTTGGTTTTAATCTTTGAATAGAAAAAAAATCACATGGTTAATTGGTGGAATAAAAAAGCGATGAGCTCTATTTTTTACTAAAAGTCATTAATTGAAAATACAGGTGACTAATCATTGTTATGATTCAGCACCAGATGGTTATCATTGGTCAAATCTAATGAATTGTGGTGTGATTCAAATGCAACTCTTCTCTTATCATGAATGTCAAGTCTTTTTTCTGAAAATGTTTAAACCACCTGAAAATCAGAGCTCTTAACATAAGCAGTTATCTATTTGTCTGTTGAAATTTTGCCAATGAGTCTTTGAATTTAGCTTATCTTGGCCTATTATCCTGACTGTCAAGTTGATCAGATTCAATTTTAGAAGGTAGATTTCCTCTAAAGTCCATCCCATTGTTTCTTTCCTTCTGAAAATGTTTAAACCACTTAAAAAATCAGAGACTTTGCCATATGTTTTTCCATAGGCCTGCAAGAATTTAGCAAAGTTTCACATCCTTGCCATGTGTGAAGCAAAATCTGATAGCACAGTTATACTCAAAATTGGTGTAATTCATTTTCAAAACGAGCAAAAAGTTATAAAATTCACCATGACAAAAAGAAAAAGAAAAGAAACCGCGACCAAGAAGAAGCTGCTCAATTGAGACAAAATTAGCAATGAAGAACTATTATGTACAGAACCGAAAATTATTAAAATTTCAGAAAATTGAATGATTTATTTCAGAGTTACATAGTTAAAGGTAGAGCTAATAAGGTGTTGACCCACCTCTAGCGATGCAAGCTGCCACACAAAGTGGCATAGGTAATAAAGCTCCTGATAGTCTCCGTGGTATTTCTCCAAATTTGCTCCAATTCTTGAGTAGGTCATCAACATTCTCTGAGTAGTGCAGTCACCTTCCATCATATCTCAGACATGCTCGATTGAAGAGAGAAGTTGGCACAGAAGAGCGTTTGGCAAGCTGTAAGATATCAAGCAACACGTGTGGCATTTATCTTGATGAAAATAAAGCCAGGGTACTGCAAAAGAACGATAGAAACAGGTCTCAGAATGTCGTCATACCGTGTGATGTAAGTGTGCTCTAATGGAAAGCGTCCGGCAATCGAAATGACACCCCAGACCATAACTCCTGGTTGAGGACCTACGAGGTGATGATGAAGCAGGAACGGCACGCTGCCCTGGGGTCTCCAGACACGTCTTGATGATCGTCAGGCGTATGGAAGCCAGTTCATCGCTGAATACTATAGTCCCCATTCAGCATCATTCCAAACTGATCGATCCAAGCACCACTGTAATCGGTCCGAAAGTGTGCAGGCTAGAGTGGTAAAGGGCGTAGCGTTCGTAAAGAACGTAGTTTCCTCTATCAGCCGCTGTGAATGGTCATGGTGGACACTCATATGCGGGTCGTCTGATGGTTGATAACGATTAATCACGCTGCGACAGCTGATATGACTCACTCTGTCCTTCCGATATGCTGTGGCTTAGTCGACCCACCATTATGACGCTGAAATCCGTTGTGTTCACCCATTCTTGCCACATCTTCTAATCGCGCATCGCTTCGACCCATATGACGAGCGATCCTCCGATTTGCTAACCTGCCTCTTATATTCAATATTGAACCTCTGAAACTTTAACAGTTTCTCATAATGACTCCAATCTGTGGCGAGGCATTTTATAGGTATCTTAAATTGTGCAACAGAAAATTTTACCATTTGATTAAGAATCTCTTCTTATATACCATGCGAATGCGGAGTTCGAGCAGCTTAGCTCCCTTTTCATTGTTACCAAATTTTAATCATTTGCATATTCTGTCCAGATGTTTTTGCATACGAGAATTTCATTACAACGTCACTTCTTCTTGGTCGTCGATTTTTGTTAGATTGTATAATGATAAAGCTCCTAATAGAACTACGTGATTGTACTTTTTAAACTCTACTGGCGGCGCATCATTTGTTCACCACCTTCCATCAAAGAAAGTCCTTCGGTGTTCCAGAACGTCCAGCATTACAGTCTCATTACCTTATTTACGTGACTCTACGCTAGATTAATACTCATGACTTTTCAGGAAGAAAAGGGCATTTCTTAAATTATTTTCTGATATTTTGCACGATTTCGAGAGATGTAATTAAAATAAAGATAGAAAATAAAAACACTATGTGTTATAACGCGAAATTGTAAAAGTTCCGTCCTCGGTGGCTTCGAAATCTGTAAAATTGCTTCCTGATCGGTAGAAATTCCTGATTGGTTTTAAATCCAGGGCCTCACAAATTATAACAAATTATTAACGTGAATAAATATTCTTTAGTTACATGATATTTATTATTTACTTTTGTTTCTAAAACTTAAAGCAACTTAAATGTTTATTTTTAAAAAAATCTGAATCAAGTTATATTATAAACATAATAAAATCGATTATTGAACATTCCCTTTTTATTTCATTATCTTTCCAGTGATGTATAACTACTCACTAAAATATAATTAACATTTATTTTATACATATTGTGTGTAATGAGGAACTTAGACCAGGAATTTGTCAATTAATCAATTAAAGCAAGTTAAACCCCAAATGATATTTTGAAACTTTAATAATTTATATTAAGTCTTCTGGGTCTGTGCAATTACAGGAGATATAATTTATTCAGATATGTGCTTGTTTCTGATTTGTAGGCAAACCAGCCTATTTCTTCATATGATTAGAAATTGCTGCCGCATTTATGTTTCTGAAAACTCTCGAAAATCATGGATTACGCTACATCAAACTTCTTTCGATAAAGATTCTAAAACATATAATAAGTCAATAAGATTATCAGGGTTTAGAGGGATTAAAGTAATTTAGTTAAAGAATAAGTATGAGTAAATCATATTGAAATATTTTAGGAGTCTTATGTAACTTGGGACAGTTTGCACATTTCTTGAACATCGAGGAAAGCTAAGAAATGACCCGAAGTTGTCAAAATCATAGTGACTTTTAAGATAAAATGAGAGTTTTCAAAAATGCTAGAAGTTTGTCAGAAATCTCGATTAGAATAGAAGTTTTGGAATTTTTTGAATATTCCTGTGACGTCATATTTCTGGAACATCAAAACACGTAGACGTGAAGTCTGAGATCATCTGCCGGCTAAAGGCTTGGATCTTCTGGAATCTCTGGTCTGTCGGAGCTGCTTTTGAAGCGCAACGTATTACTTTGGAGACTTTTCTATAGTATAACTAGTAAGTTGGTGTGCTGAATAGCTATGAAAGATTTTTACTGTTATTTACAAGGTGCTGTTGATCTAGACAAGTGTTATTGTGCTCCTGTTGTGTCGCTTCATCTTACAAATTCTAGAACGATTGCTTCCTCTTTTCTTGAATAGGTATGAATTAAAGTACCTTCATCCGATATCCTTCTTGTAGGACTGTTTTCCTCGTACACCTTCAACGATTTTCGTAACAAAGAAATTTTTAAGACCAGGGAAAAGTAATCCGTTTCACTGCTTTCCTGATTTTAATTACAATATTCAAATGCTAACAGATTGTACAGGCCCTGTAACATCTGTCAGAGATTATGAGTAGAGGTAAAATGAAGAGCCGTAATAAATTATTTGTTAAATATTGTTTTCCATCCTATTTAATTGTTACTAAAACTTAACTTAATGAAAAACTATTGCTGTATCTTTGCCTGTAAATTAAAGTCTGGGAAGTTGTGAACTTTTAAAATGAAGAGTAAATGATGAGCAGCACTACTTAGGAATGAATTTTTATACCACATTGCACAAACATCCCGTAAAAGCACATAGATTACATTTTTACTTGAAAGTAGATATAATCACTTATTTTCTGACGCAAAATAAAAATAAAAGAGCAACAATTCATCAGTTTCTGAACTATGTGTAGATGCAAAGAATCATGTATAGGGAAACCAATTTAGTAGCTCCAAACATCTATGGGTGAGCTAGGCTTCCCTGGGAAAATAGTGAATCATAAATTATAAATTTTTGGTTAGAAGATATGTCATTAATGAACCAAAATTTTTACTTCCTTAAATGTATATGAATTTTCTGCACTAATTTTAATTAAAGGGGGGTATCTATAATTATGTGTATATGAATAACGTCAAACGTAGCCTAAACTCAAATTAAAATTAATTAAGTCTTACTTTCCATCCTGTTTAATAAAAGAAGCTGTATTTGCATAAGAGTTTTCTACCATGAAATTATTAGGACATCTTGTTTAAATGTTTGATGGTTGACAAACTGCTTATGCATGCAAAATTTTTAAGATTTCAGCTGGCTTTTTGAAGCAATAAATATTAGTTCCACATGTAAACATTTTTTTTATGGCTGTGTTTGATTGATTACAAAAAAAAAAAAAAAAAAAAAAGTGAAAATTTTCTACTGTCGCTGTACCTGAATGGTCTAAGTATCTTTAGCCGATGAGTTTCCATCGAGATGTGTCTGAAAGTCGTGATTCAACCCAAAACTCACTTGTAGAGTGATTGATACACGTTAAATCTAATATGGTCTCCAAGGTGATCTGATCTGATTACCTTGATGGGGTTAGATCTTCGAGTCTTTTTCTATCGTAGCGTAGTTGCGTTGAGTGGAAAGTCAGTTTAAGTGTCATTTGACTATGGTCCAAAATTACGATGTGTCTTTTTTTGAGTAAGTGGTCCGGAAACTTTAAAGAATCCTCAAAACCCTCATGAATGGGTCATAATCCCTAAGGTGTTTTAATATTATGAGGTTAAAAACACTGAGTATTCAAATCGAAAACCAATAGAAAAATCCTTTGATGTATTTTAAGACCATTATAATTTAAGGCAAGGGTTTATTTAAGAATTTCTTTTAATCTATAATTTTTGTATAGTTTTCAATTACGAATTCAAAATAACATTTCTACTTTTTTAATAATAAATAGCGCTATCAACGTCATACATGCCTTTTAAAGTTTTAATTAGAAATAAAGCACGAATAATGTATTATATCTAATGTATAACCTATTTTTTTAAATATGTTTTTCCATGTAAATATAATATTCATCACTAACTAATGATGTGTAATGAAAAAACTAAAATAAAGTACCATTGAAAGAAAAAAAAATGATTAAAATAGGAATTCATCCCAAAGTCTCTTTATTTTTTTTCTCTTACCGGTCTATTTCAGTTTTTAAAAATATAAACAGTGAAAGTTTGAAATATTTTCTTATATTAGTAAATCTAATTAATTTTCCAACTCCTTTTTATAAAAATGGGTATATGTAAAATATAATATATGACAGAATAGAAGAAAATAAAACTATGTCAGAATTATGTCAAAATGGGCAAGGAATGCTATTTGTATTTTATCCAATATTATAAAAGAAACTTTCTTTACTTTTTCTTTCATCCATCACTTTTCTAATCTTATTTCGATTACTAGTCTCTTTACATTTTTAGAAGAAAACTCAGAAAGTCAGAAATTTCTCCAAGGAATGAATACAAATACAAATTCTGATATTTTCCTGAATAAAACATAACATTTTTCCAATTGATGAATGCAAAATAAATAAATGGTCAGTTTCTACAAGATTATTATGAATGTTTATGCATACACAGAAGGGCTTATTTTATAACATCGTATAAATGTAATACTGAATCATTAATTTAAACTTTTGTTCAACAGAATTTCCTATTTACAAATACACTACAGTTTTCAAACATCTTACACATATTAACAATTTTCGCTTTTTTTTCAACTTTTGAAAATAAATGTATATGTGTGAAGCTTGCTTTTACATAGTCTTCTTCAAATAATGATTTCATTCTGCTCTATCGATTCTGTTTTTTGCCCTGTTCCTTTTCGAAAAGTGTTTAAAAAAATTGCGAAAACGGAATGTAACTGCATTTTCTACATTATTTAATAATAATATTCTTAGTTTTATGGAACTTCTCCTCTGATTTTAATTTATTACCTTAAACTATGAATTTATATATTTACAGCATTTTTAATTAATAAACTGGTCCAAATAATCTGATTGTATACTGGAGATTATAGAATATAGAATTAGAACAATGACTCAAATCAAAAGACTATCTTTTGGAGTATTAGTTTTGTTTATTGAATAATCAGGATTAAAGTTGACAATTACATACCTGGAGGAAAACTGCAAGTGTTTCTCACACATACGAGATCTACTCGAGTACATAACTTAATGAAGTTAGCGTTTTAATTGTTTGTGACTCGCGACTGTATTGAATGAACGTGCCTGCGTGAATATATGAATGTGAGTGTGCCCAAAATCTAGGCGAGGTTCTTATTTATTTGCGACACCAGGAGGGAAGCAGGTAACCACAAAGAGAGAGAAAAAGCCCTTTCCTCGTTAAAATGCTTTTTACTCGTTTGGAAATTAAACGTGCACTTTCCTTCTACGGGTATTTCCTGTGTAATTTCATAGTCCAAAAGGGAACATTCCAAATTAAAACTCCTCTGTTTAATGATCGTGGGGAACCATGTATCATTAGATTAAATCGAAAAGAAAATTTAATACTTCTAACTGTATTTTTTTCTTATGATGAAAATATCGCAAGAAACATAAATGAAACTGAAAACAACTTGAGATGAAGCGAGTCGAATCTTAGTCGGGGAATTTTCTAGTTCACACACGATTTAATTTATTTTCACATTGCAGTTTCTTTCAAATTCTGTGAAGTTATATTTATGCTTAATTACCAACGAATATTACTTAAGTTACACTTATTAAAATGAGAATATCCCAGATATTTACCGAAATAAAAATAACATTTTAATTTTAAACCCCGCAATGGGAGTGTATAAGTTCATACTATGTATGTAATTTAGCTTTTTGAAAACGAAGATGGATTTGAGTAAAATGTTTTCCATTCATCGTAAGATTAAAATAATAAACATTATCAAACTGTAAATAAACTGACCTTTGTTACATTGTTTTTTAAGTGTTTATAAAAATTCTTTAATTTAGTAAATCAAATTGATGTTTTATAGATTGATACGTTTTTGATAGTTACATAATTTGAAAAGAATGAAAAATATATTTCATTTATCATAACAGATTTATAAGTGTTTTACAAGAGTTACTTGATTATGAGAAAATTTGGAATTTGTGTTAACTTTACACATAGTACAAATTCATAATAATCCATTCAGAAAAAAAAGGAAAATAAATATTACTTATCCTTTTCAAATTTCCAAGATTTAAATAAATTTATTAGAATTTAAACTTATATGTTTGTAAAACAACAAAGCACATTTTAAATAAGCAAATATATTCTAACAATCAAAAATATATTTCATGGTTCCAAAAGAGGTAATTCGTGTCTAAGAAAATACATATTTTTGTAATAGATAGGTATTTTAACACGAAATTAACAATAATTAAAATAAAATAATTAAAAAGTTTAATCTGGAGTATTGAATGCATGTTCTCAAATATAGTTGTATAAATGTATATTTGGATAAAAAGGAAAAATTTGAATTACATATTCTAATAAATATAAAAAAGTTTTAAATATGTATCCTGATAAAAATAATACAATAAAAATATGCCAAAAGGCTTAAATAAATACTTTATTACTGAGTCTGTGACTTCAAGCATCAGTTTCTCTTAGACAAGGGTAAGATGATATTCATATCGATTAATAGAAGAATTTTTAAATTTATTCTTCATATTTTAGTAATTTCAATGAATTAATTAATTGAGTAATAATTATAATGGAATAATAATTATAATTATTAATATTTAATACTAATTCCTTATTAAAATATAGACATTAAATAAGCAGCTCAAATTCTGCTTTTACTCAAAGAATGAATCAATAAGATTGCGCTAATATATCTATTATTCTAGGATTACACTAAATTTGCATAAAAGGTCCTTTTCAGCAATATACTTCTTGCGATGAAATTAAAGTTAAATTTTTGTTCATTAATTTTCAAGATATTCTAAAATTAATTGTAATGTTCGATGATTAAAAGTGTATTTTTTGTACAGAAAGGATGAATTACTTCTTGAATTTGAAATATGGCACTTGATAAATTACAATATTCAGTTAAATTAATAAAACTCATTGAAAATACTTATAAGACGGAATCAATTTATCTGTAAAAGTTTATTGCAAAATTTTCATTACGATACTTTGAGAAAAATAAAATTTTAAATTAATAAAGTCAGTTAAGAGTAATCACAAAGAATAGACGATTTAAAAACATATCAGTAACAAGATACTTCCATAAAATATTATAGACTCTATTCAAATGTATTTTTAATTTTAGTCTGATAATGACATTAAATTATCTTTTGAAAATAAGTAAATGAAATGCCATGTAATAATTTTGTAAAAGAATTTACTCAAATGTTAAAATAATTGAGTAGAAATTTTTAAACAATTACTTTCCAGAAAATATAAAATTGTTGAAAATTCCTTTTTAATAGGCATTTAAGAAAATAATTAATTCCCCATTAAAAACATTTCATGTTTCTTTTTTATATAACATATAATAAATTCAGAATTAAAAAGTTTTTTTTTGGACTCTAATTATTTATAGATTTAAATTCCAACGTTTTCAATACGAGTTAAACGCACGTAACATGTAAATACATAACGTTAATTAATGTTTAATAAGTTTTAACATAAACATTAGTTTTAAAAGGTATCAATGCAGCCCTTAAGTTATAGTTAATATGAATTTAAAATGCATAGTTAATATGAATTTAAAATGCATAGTTAATATGAATTTAAAATGCATAGTTAATATAAATTTAAAATGCAATAATAAAAATGCTAAATATTATTTCTTATATACTTAAGAAATATGACGGTAACAAAATGATTAAAATAAATCACCATAAAAGAACTGCTATTATTGAACTTAAAATAAAAATATTTTGATTTTCCACCTTTTCGAAATTCCTTCTGTAATCTTATCGTTAGAGAAATGTGCCTTCAACGAATCTACTTCAATCATATAGTTATAAATACTCTTCAAATATTGTTTTTGTTATCACAGACGATGTAACATCACACAAATTTTTTATTTAACTTTCAAACTCTATCAGGATATTTAGACAAAATACTTTTCAACAGAAATAGTTGAATGTATAATCTTGTTATTAGTATTGCATTCTAGATTTTGTTTTCATCCTGACCCATGCATTTCTTTTAAGGACTTCATGGAGATTATTACGTCAGCAGCTACTAGGTCACTACTAGTCTTTGCATTCCCATTGCTAAAAATAACCCTTTGTTGGTGTTGTCATTAAACTGCAGCAGTTTTCATCCACCTTTACTATAAACATAGAACCTTGGGCACAATAATGTGCGAGTACGCAAATAACTTACTTAGCAATTCAGGACACCATTGTTATTTCAATATCTTTTAGCGACGCGAGGAAAATATTAGGATACATAAATAAACTTACAGTATAATCTTCAATATGTGAAACTATATGTATTAGCATTATTCAAATGTTAATGCACTGTATGTTATTTGAAATACACTAACCATGTTATTAGAAGCGGCAACTTTTGAAAATTCATTATTATTATTGTTTATGATTTAAAAATATTTAGCTATACTTATTTCAGTTAAAGTATTTTTAATTATACGTTGTTTAAAAGAGATTACTCGTGATACATACTTTCCATTTTACAATGAAATTTTTCTCAAATTCTTTGAACTCTTTAAAGTATGAAATGTGTAATTAGAGTTAAGAACTCACAGAGAAAGGTGATGAAATAGCATTCACTAAACATTATTCCAATATTAATATTATATTAACTAATATTAAGACTGTTTTAAAATAATAAAAAAAACCTATTGTCTGTTAAATCCAGTTTTAAGCAAGTGATGTCTATATAATAGTAATAATTTATAAAAAATCAAATAATATTAACTGAAAAATATTCTTTCATTATTTTGTAATTACCTAAAAGGTTTGGTTTAGTTTTCCAAGTGTGCTCCAAATATCTAAAGAAAGGAATTTACTAAAGTACTAAACAAATTATTTACACTGATAGAATTTGTGTAAGCAAATTAAATAAACATTACCTGTACGATTTTGATTATGTGAATATTAAACTATAGGAAAACTACTAAGAGGATTATTGAATACAAAAAATGTATTAAGCTTCATTCCCAACGAATATTAATTCCTCTTATTCAACTCTATATACTCTATATACTAATATGATTCGTGTTATTGTTTCATAAATTTTACTTCCTTATAACTAAAAACTTAATTACGTGTTAAAACTTAATTACTACAATCAAGTTAAATGCACTGTTTTTAAATAAGTCATTGCAAATTCTTATATCCGTATCAATTTGACTTCAGGGTCAATTGACCTTTTAATACAAACCTCCTAAAATTAGTTCTGCTGTTGTGCAAGCAAAAGATATAAAAGTGCAAATACTATCATTTGAAAATATAAATAAAATTTGCAGATATTCACGAAAACAGCTTCAATCTAAAGACCGTTTAACGAATTTTTTTTCTTGTCGATTTGGCGCAACTATTTATCAATGAGAATTTTAGATATTTTCAAATTGTATAGATTTTCTCTTTTCCAAAAATACCTTATTTTAATCTTTACGATAATTAGAAGCTACAAAAACCTAGATTTAAATCACCATTGCTACGGGGCTACGCCCATGTAAAAAGCAAAACAAAAATGTAAACAACGCACTTCACTTTTGGTTGATAGCTAAATACGCGATGCTAATTGAAATGTTTAACCTTTACTATAATTAATTTAGAATGCATTTATCATATATAATGAAAGTAATGGAAACACATCTTTGACTCTTGAAAGTAAAGATGAGAGGACAAAAACTTTAAGATAGTTTATAATAGAAAGGATTTGTCTCGAAAAAAAAACAGGTTGACCGAGACAGTAATTGACTGTCTATAAACATATTAAGGTCTAGTTTTCGGCAAAATCTGTGTAAAGAACATGCTACAAGCGTTATAAGTAAAATTGTTGCTCAAACTTGTCCACTCATGAAAAGCCTCAGTACGGAATTTGCCCATCAGAGGTAGGTACTTGGTTTAATTTTAAAAAATACGGAATTTCTGGGGTAAATTTACCATTATTAAAACAGCTTACCTGCTACTGGTGAGAAGCTATGATACTCATTATTAGATATTTATCAAATCCAGAATTATTGAAGAACTGTTTGCATGGCTGTACACAAATCCCTATTAAGAGGGTGAATAATGTGATATGGTCTCGAATACCAAAGAAAACATTTGTACAAATAGAAGTTCTCTATTTAAGTACATATGATATTATATCTTCCTTTAATATAGAAAATGTTTCAAAATTACAAATACTGAGAAAAATTAAAGATTGATCCATATGGTTATATGATGCAGCAATGTAACATTTTGATAAACAGAGGCTATTAAAATCAAGATACTCCAGCTTACAAAAAATGTTAGGAAAGAAAAAAGACTTTAAAGGAAAAGAGAGAATGATGAAACATAAGAAAATATGGATAATTTAGAGCATATATATGCATATGGGGCCAGGAATGCTATGATATAGGAAAGTACATTAAAATTAGTTTTTGTCAAAAAGGGAATTTTTCATGCGCGATGTACCTTTTCTAAAAATTTACTGCTCATATACGCGTAATTTTATACAACATGTTCATAACGCTTGCATACATATACTGAAATAAAATTTTTGTAAAATTTCCAAAACATGTTTCTTTACATATTTATTTGTATGTAAAATATTGTCTAATGTTCTATGTATGGTACAATATTTTTTAAATTAATAAAAAGTTTAAATTAAACAAGGACTCTTTTCGGTATATTGAGTAATATATAATTTACTTGCATTAAAATTTTCAAACTGTATCTATAATAGTTTCAGAGAAAAGATACTTCCAAAATAGCCAATTTGGTTTGGGCGGTTCTGACTCCCCTTAATATACCAAAAAAAAATAATTTTCAATGATTAATGCAACTTGAATTGCTTTGTCAATAAAGTCTTAAGCCAATTAATATTTTCAGAAAATATTCATAAATTTTCTGAAGAAATCGTTAAACACAACTTATCCTTATCACATAGGATAATTTTACTACTTTTTTAGATAAACCTACTAAAGGTTTCCATTCATTATGCGAATAATTTAGTTTCAGCCACAACAAATATTTAAAAGTATTCTATCTTTTTCACATTCACAATGCAAATATAATTTTGTAATTTCTCTCCGTTTTTCAACATGGCTAACTTACAAAAGGCTTCTATTAATATTTACTTATTTTATTTGAATTTTCTGCTTCATTTAACGGAATACGGTTTCTTGTGAATAAAGATTACGCGATATTTTTCATGAAGGGTTATAGAAAAATTGTTCTTTAACTGTTCTAATGAGATCTAAGAATTAAGAACTGAAGGGATATTTTTCATCCCCCTCACACAAAGCGAATGATAATTAAAGTGCATATTACATTATTCTAATTTATAACACTATTTTAATATTAAGTTAAATAACATACATACCAGTTTTTATTGTAAAGAATTTAGTTTGAAATACAAAAGAAAATCTTAAAATAATTTATTAATGGAAAAAGTGATAAATGTTTTGAGGCGAATAAAAAAGTTTTCTTTATCTGTTTCCTTAGAGTTTTAAAACTATATTCACTTGTGAGAGAAACGGATTTTCAAAAGAAGTTCGAATAAATTAGTTCGTAAATTATTTTTCAGAAATGGTTTTATTGCAGGCACCAGAGAGCTTGTTGTGGTCACATGAGTGCGTAAGCAAAATTAGTGTGATTACTTACTTGATTGTTACAAAAATACAGCTAAAGTACGTAGTAATGCTAGATTTTCTAACAAGATTAAATACATTTGTAAATAAAATTTTTAACTGAAGAATTTATTTACTTTTGTAACATTTGTTTTGAATTAAATGTTGCTAAGAAACAAAAACAAATGTAGTGTTATTTCCTTACAAAAATAATGCGAATTTAGGGAGAAGGGTGTAAGCCAAGCAGAATATTTCTTTAAAAGATAAGTTTATTATTTGAAAAAGAAATAATATATGTAAAAAAAAAACTATTGTAAGACACTGTTTACGAATATTCAGAGATAATTTTTAAAATTTTTTTTGACTCCATAGAAAAGAACGAAAACATTTCTAAAGAAAATTAAAAATATGTATTTTAATTAACTTCTCGGTATTTAATTAAAATCCAAGCAAGCATTAATTTTTAAAAAACCGTTTCCGATTCAAAGAAAACAACATGTTTAAAAGACTCAAATGCTCGGAAAAAATGGAACCAAGAATAAATTACTTCTTATATTTACGAAACAATAGAGGTATATGAAATGCCCAGGTAAATCTCTTAATAAAAGTAAAATAACAATGTGTAAATACGTTTTAATAACATGTTTCTTTGAATAAAAATAGTAAAATACAAATGAGGTATGTACGAGTAAATAGCTGGCAATTATAATTATTGCATCATCATAGCAGTATTCAAAACCTTAATGTCAAATGAATGTAAGAAATTGGAAATTGAGGTTAATAAGATCTGCAAGAAAAAAAATTTGAATAAGTATGGGAACATGTTTATCTACAATTTTATTTGGAATAATGTAAAGAAATGTAACAAGTATTCTTTCTGACGGGAATTTTTTTTTCTTGTCTTTAGCTCGTTTTAAAGAATTGTAACACTATTTATGTTCGAAAATATACTGAAATTAATCTTAAATGTGTTTTAACAATGAATGAAATAACATAGGATAAATGTTTCGTAAACTGTTTAGTCTAATGAGTCGAAATACGACAGCTGTGAAAAATATAACGACTTATTGAGTCAAAAGACTGAACATTGAGGCATGAAAGGTCACAATGTTCAATACACATGAATCCGAAGATAACGAATATCTTATGCATTTAAGCCTCGTTTATGAAATAGTGTTTTGAGACATTGAAATAACTCCAGAGTTTATAGCAAATCAAATTCACACAGTACAAATATTATGAGCTAAAATATTTATTTTGTTTAATAGAATTAACTAAAAGACAGCTTCGTATAATTCGTTAGTAAAGCGAAGTATCTCGTGAAATTAAATTAAATTGAATATAAATAAAACAAAGTGACATAAATGATCACCTAAGAGGATAAGTGGCATTCTATAATGCTTCCGCGGGAATTCCAATTTCATCTTGTTGCGGTCGAATGTTATTATGACTAAGGGCGTTTTGACATCATTGGAAACCAATTACAGGGGCTCAACGTAATATATAACTGTATCAATTTTATATCTAATATTATAAAGTTTCGTTTGATAATAGATTCACTTTCTTTTAGAATAAATAACCGTTGTTTTAAGCAGCTAGTGTAATATCTTAGAATTTGTCTCATTCCTAGTAACATGTGAAACCCTACAAAACATGTTATCAATATCTGTCAAATGATAGCCAGATTTAAACACAATCCTATGTATTAGCGGAAGCTTGTAAAAGTATAATTATAATATTTTCTGTTTTCGAAGTCAAATAGTAATTTTACACCAGCTTGCTTAATTATATTAGAGAGCATTTGAAACATAAAAGTTTTTTGTGATCTTCAATGCATTTTGTTTCTTAGAATACTATGTTTAGGTGCGTTAAGATAATAATATCAAAAGACTATACTGACATTTTTTTTTCAGACATACTTTTTTTTAATTCTAATTCTAAGTGGAATGAATACTCATATAATACTGTAAATTACGAATAATGAGAAGTTACTATCCATTATCGTCTGTGTCGAGCGAATAATAGCATAAATGTGAAATCATAAACAGCATTTTAAAAAATTAACTGAGATGTGTTTTGAAATTGGTGAAATATTTAATGGCACAGAAAGCATATGGAATATGTTTAAAAGCACTCAAATGAATTGTTCACTATAAAAAAAATTTAAAAAACAATGAGCTAGTGTTTTAAAATGTAGGAGGAAATTGCTGCATGCATAAAAATAATATTCATAAAAAATTTAAAAAAATAATTTTTCGATTACTAAAAAAATGTTAATTATAACAAAATGTATGAAATTATATATATATATATATATATAACGGAGTTAAACTAGATTTACCTTTTTATCTTTCTAACCTTATATTTGAATAATACTTGTATAAACTCATATCACACAGAGCTTTGGTTATTAATTTAAAAAGTGAGAATAATAGAGTGATGGTTATTGTTTTCATATTAATAAAGCTCATTTATTTAAAACAAATTTACTTTTGAATACGAATAGAAACATTATATATATATATATATTCTTTTACTTAGAAATATCAAATTAATTTAATGCTCCATCAAATATTGAAAATAATGTACATAGTTTCTTTTTACGTGTGCTAACATTCATTACTCAACCACATTTTTTAAACACACACACACAAACACACACACAGATATATATATATTGTTACGAACATGATTTGCATAAAAATAACATCCTGCAGGTCATTCCTGCAGCTCATCTCTTTTTGAGGAAAATGGTGATTAAAAAAGTTTTCACCAGTTAAAAGAGTTTTTAACCAATGACCCCCTTCACCTTGACGATGAATTTCGCGAATTGGAGAGAAACTTGAAGAGTTTGGCGACAAATAGAAAGTACTTGAAGGAGCTGCAACCTGAGCGAAAAATCGAACGGGAAGAAAGTTACGGACTTTTCCTGAATTTTCCTATGTGACGTCACGCCTGGTCGAGAAATGTATAAAAACGCCAAGAACTACAGTCTGTGAGTCTGACAGAATCAGTTGTCTGTGGAGTCTGCTTTGTAGATTGATCGGGAATCGTGGCCGAGTAATTCTGCTTGAGGTTCGACTGAATATAGCGGAAATGTTGGAGATTCTATTGCGGAGATCGATTGAAAGCTGTTGAAGTGGAGCAAGCAGGATGATAAAGAAGTGTGTATCTGCTGGAAATTGTAGGATCCTGCCCTGAGAGTGTAAAAAATTACTGAGGAGAGTGTCCGCATTGAGGAATAATGAGCTGGTGAGCTGAATGTATTACTTAAAATAACTGTGACTGTCCATAAAAGTATGCTTTGTTCCTGTGTCACTACACTGTGCAAGCACTGTGTATTTATTGTACTGTTATTGTTCTCCAAGCTATGCTGTCTGTGAATTGTCCAAAAGACTTACGAATAAAGCGTCATTTGATGTTATTCTCGGAGTTGAACTTTATTTTCACCCCTTACCAAAGAGGAGAAATTTTTCGTAACAATTTATATATATATATATATAAAGTGAATTTTTAATTGCAATTTTTGTTTAAATATTTTTATTAGTTGTGTTTTGTATATTTTTTGAATGATTGATTATATTTCTAGAATTCAGTGTTGAAATTCTAGTAACATTTAAAAAATGTTTTTTTAAAAGTTCAGTGTTTGTATTTTAGCAACGCTTAAAAAGATTCTCTTCTATAAGAGATGGTTCAGGTTTTTCTACTTAGTAGATATTTGACTCCATAATTATGCTTTTTAAAGTATTTTTATGACTCTAAATAAAACAGTAATAAGTATTTCAAGTGAGTAAATAACTTTTCTAAATTTAATTTGCTTATAATAAGTAAATTTATAATTTTTTTCTATTTTTCTTTGTATTATTGTATGTAATATTAATACATATGGATTGTTATATTTGGAAAATCTTGATTTTTCACTTAAGGTTTTTTAATTTTTTTTTTTAAAGAATTTTTCGTGTTTCGTATGTTTTTCCTTTCTTTATTTTAGATTTAAATTTTCAGAATTTTATTACTATTCTTAACTTAAGTGTTATAACTATTGTTCAATTATAATATTTTTTTTTCGACGCGGATAGTTAGCAGTCTATAAATACACATATACAACGCAAAATGGTGTCGTAGCTTTTTGGGAAGAATATTTCCTTCTGTATGTAACGAACTTTATTTCTGAGGACAACATTTATACTTAAAAACACCAAGAATAGATATCACACAAGAGTGCAGAGCAGCGGCGATTGAAGCCAAGAAAAAAAGAGAGGGTAAGAGAAGAGCAAGCGGAAATAATTGCATCAGCTTTGAAGTGCCTGAGGCTGGGGAAGATCCCCACATGTCGATTTCTCGCAATTTAAAGGCGATAGACACAGTTACAATATGAGGTTTTGGTTGCATGATTAATTTCTGTTTAGTAATAAAATCAGTTGTAAGTATAAGTAAAAGAAAGTTAAAATGAAAAAAAAATAAAGTACTTATGTAGGACATCAAACTACCACACACATATATATATACACTAGTGTGCAAAAATTAAGAACGATATGGTTTCTTAATATAACGTTGCGAAATAAATTTACAAATCAACACAAATTATACCATAAGGTCCAAAGGGAGAAAAGGAACTTTATGGAAAAAAGTTATATGGTGCACATTGCGGTTTAAAACCGAAGCATCCATGTGACAGGTGTCCAGCCTTGAAATATATTCAGCCTTTAGTAGGGTACATGATCTCCCTTGACTGCTATGAAGGTTTCACATCGTCTGATCATGATGATATGAGATTGTCAATGAGTTATTAAGGCACTGCAGCCCATCTATTTTGTACCACAAATCGGAGCTCCGGAATCGTTACTGGAGGCAAGTTACATGCTGCCAAGCGTATCTTTGAAAGTTCCATACATACTCGAAGGGATTTAGATCCGAAACCTTGCTAGTCAATCCATGAGTTCAATATCCTCACTGTCCAATAGCTCACTGACAGCTACTGTGCAATGAGCTGGTGCATTGTCTTCCATGATGAGGAACTGTGAATCCATAGCGCCTTTAAAAGATGAACATACAGAAAGAGAAGCTCGCTACAATAGCGGGAGCCGTCGATTTGTTACAGTAGTGGACTAATAGCGGTGATCCTTCGAAGATGTGAAGGTCTGTACGGCAACCAACCATGATGCCTCACGAAACGTGAACTATTCGGTCTCTTTCGATGATGTTGAAAGGATTATTGCCGATTCCCCGAACTCTCCAGAAATATATGTGTCCAGAATCACTAAGTAGACAAACTGGATTCAATCGTAAGGAGTATTCGACCCCATTAATTTTCTGTCCAATTTTGGTGTTCCCGGATCCACAGAAACATCTTCTCCAAAGAGCAGGCGTTTGAGGTACACATCTGACAGATTGTCGAGCAAACAGGCCACCACTGTGCAGGTTCTTGACGACGGTAAAACGTGATACCGGTCGTCTAATTGCCTGTGCCGTTTGACTAGCAATTTCTTCGCTGGGTGCCGCCTCTTCCTTCTTCTAGGGCAATATACAGGCTATCCGCTGGCGCGGATGCTCGTGGATAAGCACTACTGAACCATCGAACAGCTGTACCTAAGTTTTGAAATTCTCTCCAAAGTCGTGAAACGATGCTGTGAGAAATCCTGAAATTCCCAACTACAGTTTGATAATCCAATATATTTTCAGTAATTCATCTTCGGGTAAAATTATCCAGATGTTGTATAATAGATTGATTGTTCGATGTTTTACACTGAGCTAGCAACTCGACGTCATTTAAACTGATATACGCAGCCCAGTTGCTTTACCAGAAATGCTGTGCTCACATCACTTGCTGTGCTGCTTTATATCGCTCTGTCATTCCCGCATTACGTCTATCTTTATATCTGCGCATGTGCTACTGTATCTACCCCAGTTATTCTCTTTGTTTGTCTTTTATTTCGCTTTTCCTCTTTGTTCCGTTGATATGCTAATTTTTTGACTTTGTCCTTAATTTTTGCACAGCATTTTATATATATAGGTAGGTAGGTAGGTAGGTAGGAGAGAGAGAGAGAGAGAGAGAAAAGAGAGACTATTACTAACAGGACCACCTTGTCGTATTCCTTTAATGTATTAAAATTAATAATGTGTTAAAAATGTTTTTAAGAATTCCATTATTACGAAAAAAAATTAAAAAAAAAAAAAAAAAAAATTAACACCTAAGGGAACGCAAATTGGATACCACAGTAATTCGAACAGCTGGTTTAGCTTATGGACTGAACTAGGGGTTGACTAATTTATTAGATTCCCTAAGCTTTGTACTCCATAAATATCCAACCCTTAACTTTTTTATATTGACAGAAAATAACTATATTTCCCTTTATTTCTCTTTCTACCCTCCTGAAAGAAACTAACTATTCTACCCATCGCTGATGTTTAAAGTGTAAGCTATTCAGTGAGAGTGAATAATCTTTATTAGTATTATTATAATATCTTTTCAACAGTTCAAAATTTAACAGAATTTTCTTGGAATTCCATTGATTTATAACATGAATCGTGTTCATGTTATAAATGACATTGCATATTGAGCATAATGATTATATTAATACCAAAATTAATGATGATTAAAAAACAATTTGTAAAAATTGTATGTTTAAATTAATATTTCTTATGATGTGAATTATTACATTAACAAATCAACTGGTCGTAAAACTGATTTATAATTTTCATAGTACTAAAAATGTTTATTTAATTTAAAAACTATGTATTAATAATAATTAATCTGAATCAAATAGTCTAAGTAAATCTCATTATAATAACGAAGTTTTCCTCTTTTTAATAATGTGAGTACTTCTTTTTCTCAAGTTATGTAGAACAAATTTTACTACATTTACAATCAGAGGAATGGAAATTTGTTAGTAATTTATTGAAAGAGCATTCTCTGGTATATTTTCCTTTTCTAAATTTGATATTGTTTTGATTGACATTAAGCTATGGAAAATTACTTTAACTTTAGATTTGTGTATTGTTTGTCTCTCATACAGAGCTTCTCATCAATGTAATGAAGACAGTAAAAAAGCAAATTGACGAGCTCTTAAAGCATAAGTTTATCGAACATTCTTTTGTCCCTATCCCTCGCCTGTGATACTTGATCAGAAAAAAGTAGAAAATTTTAAAAGTAGATTACTTATTGATTATAGAAAATTTAATAACATCACTAAAATTGACAGCGAACCTACATCTTTAATAGATTTTCTACTTGACTTCTAAAGTAATACTACAGTTTTTCCTACTTTTGATGTAACATCAAATTACTAATATATTCAAGTTGGTAAAAAAATATACAGAACATTTTGCATTTACTACTAATAGTTGGTAAAACGAATATACACTGTTTCCTTTTGCTTTTACAAATTCTCTTACTATTTTTCAAATATTTATAAGACAAATTCTAAGTAACCTAAAAATAGCATTTACTTTATTGCTTGATAAGCATATTGAATATTGTTATTTTTTCCAATAGCCGTAAGGAACTTTATTAAAATTTAAAATTTATACTTGAACTTTTTGAACAGAAAATATTCAATTAAACTCAAATAAATGCAAATTTGTATTCCAATGCAAACATTTTCGGATATAAAATTAGAGATGTTCAATGCACTATAAATAAGACCAATACAGAAGTCATAAAGAAATTAATCTTACCGACTTATTTGAATAATAATATAATGAGGATAAAAATAAATAGAGAGATTTTAAAACTGTGTCATTATTACAAGCATGGAGACAAGACAAAACGTACCCTCTCTTAGACGGTGACAGTGTGATCCAAAGTGATCCCTACTCCCGTCATTTTAGCTACTATTTCTGATTGAAACAAACTGTTACCCTCATTTTTGGTGCTCTCTAATGCTTAAAATGTATGTTATTCTGAGTGTGACAGACAAGAGAAACAACTCTTTATTACACACACACATACAACGAAATAATAAATCAAAAGTATATATATACAAGAAATCATACTAATTATTCTTAAAAGTATAATGAAAAGATACAATAAAATGGAAAATATATTACTTTTTTTGTATGCCTGAAAACATAAGTAAGAGAAATATTACAGTATTACAAATAAAAACATTTAAGTAATAGACAAATTTTCCAATAACATTTCTACAAAAAACAGACAAAAGATATAAATTGGCAAATTAAAAAAGTACAAACCTTAGTTCAAAAAATCAATCATAATTAGAAAGAAAAATTATAGTGAAAATGAAATGTAATAATTTTATATTCTGAATCTGATTCAGGACAAATTTAATGCTGGTTAAATAATATTTTACTGTACAAAACTTTCCGAAACAGAAAAAAAAAATGTTATAAACGAAAATGGTAATACCATAAATTCAAAATATCATGTTACCGAAAGAAGAATGTGAGTAAAATACAAATGTTGACAAAAAAACCTCCATATTTTTCCATATTCTTTTATTAAAACTTCCATAATTTCTTCCCTTACATTCATTCTGTATCGTTTATTTATCAAAATACTCATATGTATCTCATGAAAATAGAAAAAGGAACATTTAAAATAATAATGCGAAAGATATATATATAAATATCAAAATAATTAAAATAAGAAAATATTTCCTGCAAGAAAAGCTTATAAAAGTTAATTTAAATAATAAAAGTTTGAGAAAAAAAAATAAAATAAAACATGGTAAGAAATTATAAAATGAGAATCAAAATAATGATAGAGTTAATAACAATAATATAAGTAGCATAATTATACGAATAAAAGCATAGTAAATATACTTGTAATTATAAAAATATAATAATAGCAATAAATAAAATATTTAAAAAATTATTACCTATGAAGGAAGAATAAAAAAAAAAAAAAAAAAAAAAAAAAAAAAAAAACAAGGAAACTTATTTATGCTCAACAAGTGTATGAAAATTTTCACCAACAATGATACTGATGAATAGGAAATTCAGATTTGGCTCTTTCCTACCTTATAGAAACTAATATTAGAAAAGAGCTAACTTGAAGATATATTGGAATACAGTCAAAATGTAGAAGATAAAATATTTATACAGGATTATTCCATTATGAATCTTCCGATTTCAAAGCTGCATGTTTCCAAAATTGAACGACACAAAATGATGAATAATGCATAAATACAAATTAAAAACGTAGAAATTTCATACTACTGTGAACTATAGGTGATTCTCGTAAAACTTTTTCACAAAATCTGTTTCACAAGCTTTCTTGAAGCTACTTCGCAATTGGATTGGTCGTAGTGGACCAGAAGACACAATGTTATACAAGTGGCCATCTAAATCGCCTCAAATCGCCCCTGTGATTTCTTCCTCAGAGTTTGCAAAATAGGAAATAAAGTGCCATCATTACCCACAAATTTGTGTGAACTGAAACAATTGCTTTCTGCTGCTGTACAAGCAATTACTATTGATACTTTACAACGTGTTTTGAAGAAATTTAGTTACATATCGGATTGACATTATACGTGTAACTAAAGGAAATATATCGAATACGCGCAAAAAACCTCCATATTTTTCTATATTCTTTTATTAAAACTTCCATAATTTCTTCCCTTACATTCATTCTGTATCGTTTATTTATCAAAATATAACACTCTGAGAACGGATGATTTATTTTGAATAACCCGGCATATTACATAGCATAATTTTTCATCGAAACTCGAAAGGATGCAAATAGAATATTAATCGGAGGTAAATCATTTTCAATGAGGTGACAAATAAATTTTGTATTTATTTATTTTTGTTGAACTAGAAACCGTACCTACTTAATTTTCTGAATAATAATATTCTGGTTATTTATCCAACTTCAGAAGTTAGTTCTGGAAGTATAAGTTATTTTGGTGCTATATTCTTTCTGTCAAACCTAAATTGAGTTATCGAGGTTTTTAACATGTTTCTACAAACAGACCTTTAAACATAACATTATTAATGAAGGAACTTAAAAATTTTCAAGATATCTTAGTAATATATTTTCATGAAGTTGCGAACAGCAACAGTTGATTTCCATTGCTTCATTTTATTAAACATTAGTATAATTTAATAAAAGGAATTCGTACTCACGTTATTTATCTTCTTTATGCTTTATTTTAAGGAAACTTCTTTATTGTATATTATATTATAAGTATTTGTAAGAAGGTAGTTATAAGAATGAAAAAAGTTACATAAGTCAGAATTACTGCCATAGAAAGTTTATTAGAAAAAAGAAAAAAAATTTTTTTTCACGAGTTACATTTAAAATATAAATTATTAAGAAATGTTACAGAATTAAATTGTTTATTAATTTCTTGTATACAAATGAGTAAAAATTGTAAAAAAAGATCTTTGTTTTTAAATACTTTGCGATTGCGACATGTTCTAAATTATGTTATCGAATATACGTATACACAATTAATAAAAGTTATGTATTGAAATGATTATAGCATTCTTATTTGTTTTTGAAAAGTTGGCAAAATTCATTGCGAAATAATTTTTATTAATTTTTATTCAACTACAAAATTTTCCAAGGAAATGTTTTTTTATATTTCCCTAACTAAATATTTACCATGAGCTAAGTTTTATAACACATGAGATGTGATATAGACATATCTTGTTATATACTTCACTATTAAATACAATTGGTCAATTTTCAGTATTAAAATTTTGAAAGATACACTACAATACAAAAAATTAGTAAAATTATTTGGAAATGCATCTACATAGTTTTCAAATATTTAGTTTTGTGAAGGATACTTGGTTTCAAGTTTATATTTATTTATACCGAAATATAAGATAATTATGAATGAATTTTTAGTCTATTCATGTAAGCTTTGAATTATTTTTAAAATCATTTATAAAAATATATCCACTGTTCGAGATGATAGGTTAAAAGATGCTATAAATTTTTAAGTTTAAAATAAAATCAAAAAGTTCTGGAAAATGTTATTTTAAAAACGCAGAAAAGTATAATTGTAAGCAAAATAGCTACAGTATTGGAGAAACGTAATTAGCAATTTTATTATTCAAAGCTCATTACTGTGAAGTGCAAATCATTCTAAAGATGATTATATGACGCATAAAAACGAATTCTGGCGTCTGAGGATCGAAAAGTTGTATCTAAGCTACCTTAAATGGAACTAATTGGTTATTAAAGATTTATAAAAAAAACGAATAAATTATTAATTAAGTTGAGCATACCCTTTGCAGTTACCCTCTTTTGGTAGTTAATTTAAAAGCAGCAGGCGTTTCTAGGAAGTTTTAACGCAGTCTCTTATGTCAAAAAAGAAAAAAAAACAATTTTAAACTGTTCGAAAAAGAAATCTAATAAACGAATGCTTCCGTTAAGTGATTTATTGAATTAAATTGGTTTGGAATAAATTCTAGAAATGCCTTTTATTTCGTTAGTATTAAATTAAATTACGATGTTTTTTAGAACTTCCTCTTTTCAAAATGCACTTTTCACAATTTTTCGAGTACCTATATTGAATGAAACAGCATTACAGTAAACTATACTGAAAATGTCATTAAATGTTGATCACACAGTTTCTGAAAAAATACAGAGGAAGTAAAACTGGAAATGTTTTAAATTTTTCGTTTACAAGTAAATTAACGAAAATAAACATTCTATGTTATAATGTTGTTATTTTAAGCCATTGTCATTGAAGAAAGTTATTTTTACATCATGCATCAAATTATATATTTTTCTTGGGGAAAAGAAATAGGATGCATCTTATATTTACAAAAATTATAAATATAATCAAAAACCTCACCATATTTAGTACTTGAATGTTGTTTCCATTCAGATTTTCCACTTATACAAACACTTATACTTAGAAACTAAACGATGAAACAATAATATTTTCTTATAAAATTACATTGAACAATTACCATCAAGTTTGTTTTATAATGTTTTATAATTTTGTTCCTAACATGAAACATAGAATATTTAAGCTACTCTATTAATGTATGAAATTAGGAAGTTATGTCTTTTGTATGATGGTTAATAAATCAGTTCTCTGAAGTTTCTATACAATTTTACGTTATATATCACTATAAAGTATAAACGAACATATATTTGATTTCATACATTTTACTTTAATGTTTTTAAAAATATTTTATTAAAAGGCTGAATACATCTGATATTTTTCCTTATTTTGAAAATAAATGTTTAAGAGAAGTGTTCTTAATCTATTTTGCTTTAAGATCTTTTTCATTATTTGAAGACCACGAACCCTTTTTAGAAGGATATTTCTATTCTTGTAAACACTTTGTAGGCGTGAGACTTTTGATCAGAAATTCGGAAAATGTAAAGACCATAAGTAGACGAATAAATAATCACATAATTAAGAGAGATAACATGAGTTAGTTCATGTTTTACAAAGAAAATGGTTGAAAATGTATTCATCTTGTAGAATTCCATTGATACTGCAGTATGAAATTAGATGCATTGAAAAAGGTTATTAGGTTTTTATATGTGCGTTTAAAGATAAATCACCCCTATTAGAAATAGATAATGCTTCGAAGGAACTTATTGATAGTCTCTCATGAAGGAAGCATTCTATCGACCGATCCATAATGAAAAAATGCATTCCATTTATCGGTTCATCATGAATCGAACGTTTTCAGTGGGAGAAAGATCTGGTAAATAATTTGTTCAAGTTATTGTAACGCTATGAGCCTTTAGAAACGGTAAAACACTCTCTAGAGACACGTGAGCTTGTATTATTTGTTTCTTGGAAGAATTGAGAAGCAAATAAACCTAAAATCCCCAATCAAAATTTCAGAGGACTGTTATTTATGATCAATATGCATGATAGTTTGCAATAAATGTAAATGACATCTAACATATCTTGCAGAACCAGTTGAGATAAAGACGCCTTTTTGTCATAATACGTGCTGTTTTAAATTATTTAAAATTAACACAAAAATATTCCTGGTAATAAATTCTTAATTTAGTAAAAAAAAAATGCGAATTATGAATTTCTAGAAATTCTGATTAAAGCTTCACTTAAAATTAATGAAAGAAATATCTTTAAGAAATTAATTTTTTCTCGTATTAATAGCCTTTCTCGGGGTTTGAGTTTTTTCATTATCGCCATTGATATCACTCATTTTTTTTAAGTTTAAGAACTTAATATTTTTATAACTTAATATTAATATTTAATTTTTTACGAACACTTATTTAACTTTTATTTTAATAATCTGGTGACTTTTGGAGAATATAAATGTTTGAATATGAAGGTATTGTCAATGTAACGAATTATATAAATTTTCACTTTGTACGTATTAAAAGGTATAGGAGCAAAAATAATCCAAATAAATCATAAAAGCATATTTTTCTGAAATAGTCATAGAAATTACCTTTTCTTCTAGCGTATTAGGTTCGGATTATATATTTGAATGAGATAAAAGCTATTGGCAATTTTTTTAATTATTATTCTTTTTAGAAATAATTATTAAATTGATATAATAGAAAATTATTCATGAAGAATAATTAACTCGATTTTTCATAAATAATCGAGTTAAGCCTTTCACTTAGTCATTATACCCGTGGTAGCCTAGTGGTCATGGTCGCGGACTCACGGTCGCGGTTTTCGTTGAGTCGTGGGTTCGACCCTTGTTGCACTAAAGATCTTTCGTGTAGCCAGGGTTGATGTACATTAAATCTGTCAAGTCTCATAAAACCAATCAACCCAGTTAATAATTTAATTAAGATGTTAAAGGAATATTATTCAATTTAATTTCTAACTCAGCATAGAAAAAAAAATCTTCGTTTTCCTGCAAACCTAAACAGTTCTTAAATATTCCAATTTTTAAAATAGGGCTTAAAATTCTTACTGTTATCTCGAAATAAGAACAAATTTATTTATTGTAATTATTTCATAGACTGCAAATTTTCTAATGTCATTAGAATTAGTTTGAAAAAAAAATGATTTTTTTCTCGGGAGAATGAAAGGAGAAGTTCTTTAAAATAATTCTCTCTTACTTTCAATTTAAAAATCCTTATTATCATAGTGTTTTTACATATGTACATTCAAAAATATTTACAGTCTTAAGAATCAAACTTCTTAAATAAATTCAAGAATTTTAAATCCTTGATAAGTATGCAAATAGTTTTATTAAATATTTTTTTTTTATTTTGTACCGTTTAAATTTGAGTAAAAGTGGTAAAATTAGATTAAAGAGTCATTTTCTATTAGTCCAGAATAGTATGAAATGCTCCCAAAGACAACGTAAATAAATTTAATTAAATCGACGAAGATGTCTTTATTCAATTATAGGCGAGCTATTTATTTAAGATTTGATTTGAATTTTTATTAACGCTGCATTTAGAAGAAACACGAGGACTATTTCTTTAGGAGATAAATACATTTCCATTCATCTCACAGAATGAAAAGATAATCAATCTGAATCTGAGATAATCAATGCATTGCTGAACAGAAGTATTAAAATATTTATTTCAAATATATTGCCCTAAAGAACATTAAATAATATGCCAAAATCAAAAAAGTAAATATGTCCCGAGAAATTTTAAATGTAATGAAAATTAATACAAAAACTCATTTCAAATCTTCACAAGAATACTTAAAGTTTCAAAGTGACAGTTTATGAAATAACATGGTATGTATTTGAATATTACTGACGTTCTCAGTTTTGTTTTCCTTCTTCAACATTGAACGTTCTGTTTTTAATTTTAATGTAAAATAAAGTCTTTATGTAAAGTACGATACAACAAAATATTTCTAGAAACTGAAAGTATTAACAACTTTAATTTTAATCATATATCTCATTCAAAAAATATGAAAAGTTAAATTAATAATATTAATTACCATGCAAAAATATTTCAGTTTTAAGTAAAAACTCTCGATGAAATATTGCTTTGGTCTTCGTAAAGTTCTAACTGATAGAGTTATGCCGAGATAATATAATTTAATTAAAAGAAATAAATGAATGCTCCATTATTAATAAGATGTATACACATCACATCTAAAATGTTGTGTTATCAAAAAACATTTAATGTTGAATATTACATATCTTACGTTACTAATAATTAATTCATACAGTCGAAGTTTGAGGAACAGGGGGGGGGGAAGTAATCATTATCTTTTGTATGAAACAAAAATAAATAAATAAACGAGTTAATCAAATTTAAATATTTATTACTAAAATTATTTATTTATCTTCATTTTAAAATTCATTCAAAAAATATATATTAGATATTGAATACATATATTTAAAGAATTCAAAGAGTCTTATTATACCTCTATAAAATTAAGTTTTTTTTCTATAAGTATGTGAGTATTCAAAGAATATATACATTTTAGAAAAAAAAAAAAACCTCAATTTTTTTTATTTCGTTCAATTTCTAATTAAATTACTGTAATGTCTTATGTATTTCAAAATGTTTAATACAATTATTTTTATGTAAACCATTAATCCAATCTTTATTTCCTTAGGTTACAAAGTGGATTGATTATTCATGTAATAAACGAAACTTATTGTTGTAGAAAATGTAATAGAAAATCTGTTTTACTGAAGACATTACAGCTAAATATTTAAAAGAATTTCACTAAATATTTTGAATTTAATTCATTAAACGTATTTGGAAGCCTGCTAAAATATACTTTATATTACTTTATTTTATTTTTCTAAAAAAATTGGAAGAAAGAGAAAAGTTCAATGCAAAGTTTTATAAAAAACAGATTTAGTCATCGTAGGTGAGCTTTTTTTATATAATTATTAATAAATTACTCAATTAAACATAAGAATTGAAGTAAACGATGAAATATCGAGAAATGAATAATAGTAATCTTTTCCAACACTAAAATTAAAAGAAACGATAAATTATTGAATTGAATATATTTAAGTTCAATATAATTAAAATGAAATAAAACGATAAAAAATTGAAAAGTGATTTGGTATACCAAAACTGATATGTTACGCCAAAACGCCTCACCTAAAACAATAGCCCCTTTGGTGGCTAATAAATTGATACAATTGTGAAAACAAGTTCATACATTAAACGAATGCTAATAAGAAAATAATTTTTTTATCAATAAATTCTGGTAATAAATGTGTAATGACTTGTTACAAATATCTGTCATCAGATGTAAGATTGTTTAGTAGGGTATTGATATGTTAACTATAAAATGAATTAATAATTAGCGAACGCGCATATCTATTTCAAATAGAGTCATTCACTGTTTTAGCGTAGATTTAATAACTTTCAAGAGTGACGAAATGATAATGAAGAAAAAATGGGAAGATTTGACATAACTCTCAAAACTAAGAAATTCATTTACTAATTTCTACGCCTGTGAATAATGCTCAGTAAAATGAATTAATTTAAATAGAGTATGAAAAAGATATATACTTTTATAATCTTTCTCTCTCAGAATATTCGTTTATAATAGAAATAGTAATATTTTTTCTTTATCAGTATATTTTATGTCTTAGAATCTTCTTTAAAAATGAATTCTTCCAAAAATGCGTAGGGATTTCTTCGTGGCTCTACAATTTAAAAACTTAGTTATTATCCATTTATGTGAATTTCTGCGGATCATTTTATACTTTACAATGCTACATCCTTTTAAAACTATTTTAATTAAATATTTATATGCTAACTTTACTATTCAGAAGAGCATATTTTGAAGATTTTGTTTACTCTAGAATGGACAATTTTTCCCAGCATGCTATGCTTTTGTAATTTAAAGAAATATTTCGTTTTAATGAATTAAAATAGTAAAATTATTCAAGAAACGTTCTTTTTTTTAAATGTTTTCTAATTAAGAATTTTTCTTTCTTAATCAAACAAGGAATGTGTATTGTTATTTTAAAATGTTTATGACCAAAATGGAATATATTTTTAACTGCCCTTTATGTATATCAAATAGTGTATGCATGATAGGAACAACAATAAGAATAAGGAATTATTGTACCAATGGATTTAAACAAAATAAAAATACGTCACTAAATATTTTTATCCTATATAAAGAATGCTTATATCTATATATATATATATAACAAAACAATCTAAAATTTAAAACCTACATAAAAGCTAAAAATACACTATTGAAGAGCTTAAGAATTTAAAGGAAAGCAAATTGATAAAAAAAAGAACAAAACTAAATAAACAGTGCACTATAAGAATTTTAAAAAAATATCCAATATGTTGCTATTTCTAATTTATTCAAACAAACAATTTTAAATATTTGTATACCTCACCATGCTTCATAATTTGATTAAATTGCTGAAATGCAAATTCTAAATATGCATTTTTAACATTTTTACTTCAGTTATTTGCTACAAAAGTTAGAAACAACAAGGAATTTCCAGAATTTCTAATTACAATTTTTTAACTTACACAATATAATTTGAATTTTTTTTTCAAAGTATATTTTAAACAATTTTGATACTCTATCAGTGAATTATTTAAAACTGATTTTAACATATTACTTTACATTTGATTTTCTTACATCTAATCGCTATTTACTTAATTAAAATTATTTTTCCTAACTATTCTTCTAACAGGGGCCAAATATGGTGCAGACTTGAATTCAGATTTATCTCCTTTCTTCTAGAATTTTTATGTTTTTCTTTTTCTTCTATAAGATCTATTCTCTTGAGCATCCACAAATCAATTTAGATTTTTTTTTGCCGATTTTTCTCTTTCCCTGAGGAATTTGAAGTTATTTATTTTCATCTACTTTTCTTAAATTTGCATTTTATTTGTAGGCTCAGAAAATTGTTTTACCGTCGATGCAAGAACATGGGACAAGCATAAAGGAAAAAGAATTATTGAAAAAATGTGCGTAGGTATGTTGAAGGTTTTAGTTTACTGCTTATGTCCTTCCTTCTGGCATTCGCCTTTTATTTTGTTCTAAGAGCTTAGATATTAAATTTGTGCAGAAATATTTTTCGATAAGTATGTTTACTTTTGATGCAATGGTGTTTTCTTTGGAAACGTAAATATTTTAAGATGATAAAAAATATTTTTATTATTATTAAATTATTTATTTTTGACCAAGATAGTAATTTTTTGATTAGCTTTCCACCTTCATTATATTCTTACGTAGATTCTATGTGATGCAGAAATATTATTTACATTAACTATATTCTTCAGAACCTTACATATTGAACGTATTAAAATATAGGTCATTTTGGTGATTATTTGTTATGAATAGAAAGCTCAATGTGTTTTTAAAAGGCAATATATGTTTAACATAATAAAGATTTTATTACATGTTTACAAATTTAAAGCACAATTTAATAGTTAAATTTAGTTTAAAAATCAGGCTAACATAAAAATTGAATATTTACTATTGTATGTTGATATACTCAATAGGTTTAAAGGTAATGTAATGACAAACGCGAACAACACAATAAGCATTTACAAAAAATTAAGGGATAAAATATTAGTTAGGGTTAACAAAGTAGATCAATTTGAAACATAGAAATATTCAATATTATCGTTAAGATAAGAAAATTAAGAGTTAAGAATAAAACAATTGCACAATTATTAAAATATTATTTGGAAGTTCCTGACTACCTTATTTTTGATAATAGCAAAAATGTTATTTGATAGACTTAATCGTGAAATGATATAAATGATGTAAAAAGTTCAGATAACTTTTATAAACTATTCTTTGAATTCAACAGTACCATTCAATGCCCTTTCTGGTGATAAGGTTAGGATATCGTTAAGTAATTATTTTAAAATTCAAATATGAAGCTTTATTGTTTCTCAAACTTTAAAATTTATTACTTACTTGTATTATGTTTTAATGACTAGATGATTCTTTTTTATGTAAATTATAATATATTCAGCCTACATGCTTTTGAAATAAATAACAAATTGATTATAAAATAATTTTTTTTTAATTATGCTGTGTATTTTAATGTGTCTGATATTTACAGTAATATTTAATTTTTTGTTTAAGTTTAGTTTTAAAGAAAAAAAATAATATTTCTATAAGTGATAGGAGAAACTTACAAAATATTTAATAAGTAATCATATTGTTATTGAAATTCAAAAAGAAATGCCCTTTCTGGTGAACCACCTGTATATTTATTGCTATTTTTGTTATGTTTAAGATTTGAAAAAGTAGTAATTATTCAAAAAATTGGTAACAAACACCGAAATAATAATAATAATTAAAAAGGTATCACATTCATTTTAATTATAAACACTAGTTGTTAAATCACTTCGAAATAATCATAAATCTTCTTTGTCTGAATTCAGAAAGTAATTATTTTTCTACGAACTTGAACTTAAAGCAATTTAATATGTCTGTTCTATATTAAAATATAATGATAATAAATATAATTCATTTTTTGGTAAAGGACATTTAATGTAGCTGCTGATTTCTCATTTCAAAGGACAAAAGTTGTTTTACTTGTCAACTCAAATACTCAAAATACTCAAATACAAAGATTCAGTAACAAGCCAGTGTGATTATCTTCTAATATTCTGTACTTTTGAAAATAAGGTGTGAACATGTTTAGTAATAACACTTTACAAAATTGAACATTTTGGAGTTTCACTGATTACAAAGCTTAGATAAAATTGTTAATGAAAAAGCTTTTCGTAACATACTGAAATTGGCTTATGATTCTTCCACTTCGAGTATTTTTGAAACTTACTCATACCTTACGAAATTTGGAACTTGATGGGAAAGATGACATGAAGTATTAGGTCAGATACACACACACACACAATACTATCAATCAAACAATGGAGTATGTTAAGCACAATACAATATGTAAACATATTAGAATATATAGAGATTAATAAAATCCATGAAAAAAAAGAAAGAAGTGCATTATCAGCTATTTATATGTACGAATATCTATATTAATTAATTGCAAAAAAACATTACAAATTTTCTTTTCTTTTAAACGAGTAAAATTTCGTTTTATTGTTTAAAAATTATCTATAAATAGAATAACAAACTTAAAAAAATTCTAAGCAATGATATATTTAAGCAGTTTGTGTATTTTGATCAAAGAATTGCATATTTATTAGGATGTCTATTAAAAGGAAAATGATGCTCGTTACGATATTGTAATTATTGCGCTTTCTTTGTTTTTGAATATTTCTTTGTTTCATACAAAGTATGAAAAAATACGAGTTTTTTATTCATATTAATGAATAATTTCATACATATATTATTGAAATTTTCAAAAATTTCTGACTCTTCAAATCTTTTATTACTCTAGTCTTAAAACTGTTAAAATTATTATTAAAGTAAATAATTTTTTTAGAAAAAATATTGTTATATTTTATGAACTTAAAAAATGTTGAGAGTAAACATTATTCTGTAAGCAACTTTACAATTGTAGGTTAGAAGATAGAATTTGCATTTTAAAGACTTTATTGTATACAGTAGACTGTCATGTATATATGTATCAAGATAGATATAGTTATTAATAATGTGAAAGTCTATTTAATATCTGTTATTTTATTTCTGAAAACTGTTTCGTAATTTTGAAGCCATTGTGAGGTTTTAGTAGTAAATCATTCTTTTAACGTAATTTTTTCGAAAATTTCTTTTTGAATTGAATGTACCATAGGAATTAATTCAGATAAATACTTGTAAATGTACATTTGAAAAAGAAGTTTATGTAACAAACATCAGTAATTTTTTTTCTTTTGCTTTTTAAATGGCTCCAGATTTTTGTTATATTTATGAACATTACTACTTCAGTAAATGTTTAATACATTACTACCTTTATAAAAATTAAATTAATTTTTTTCTGAAATTTTAATAATCTTTTTTTCTTACATTTTGATGAATTCTACTTTTTTATTTGATCTCAACTCTATTTATACAGCTAAATGAGCTGCTAAGGAAATATTTTAAGAACAATTGAAAAAAATAGGCATTATATAAAGTAACTTACTGTTTTTGAGGAATAGTTGTTTTCAGGAAAGAATCTTTTACTCTAAAAAGAGAATTTCCTTCTTGAAAATATTGGCATTTGAATGCAAGGTAATACTATGTCCTAAGCAGTATTGTAAAAGTAAAAAATTTTGACATTATGTTTAAATAAATAAATATTTTTTTTTAAATATTGAAGAATCTTAACTTTAATATGTCTTTAAAATTATGTTGAAAATTTTACTTTAACTTTCTACCAACATTAAAAGAAATTACACAAAGATAATTCGGATTTTATTGAATTCTCTGTATTATTTCAATTCTCTGATGAATATTTAATATACATATTTTTAATAGCTATTTTTTTAAATTAAAGTAGAGGATAAATGTTTGAAAATTGTACCAATGTAAACTTCAACAATTCTATTAGCTTTTGTTAAGAAAAATTCAATAATGAACGAAAAGTCTATAACTCTTTTTATGCTGTAAGTAGACTGTATGAGCTTTATCTAACGCATTATATTTATTATAATTCTTATATTGTGAAATTCGATGTATTAAATTTATTAATAAATCGATATATTAAAATTTATGAACCAAGTGAGTTTTTTATTCATATTAATGAATAATAATAAGTCTTAGGAATTAAAATGATTTTATACTCGTACATTTTAAAATCTTGGCAATTAAAACATACTCATTATCAACTACTAAAAATAGACACTAGAAAAAATAAATATGTAAAAGACTTCAAATTTTATTTTTGTTTAGTAAATCTTGAATAGAGAGAAACACACACAGAAAGAGAGAGAAAAAGTTTTGAATATATGCCATTATCCTTCAAAAAATTCCGAAAACTTAACCTATCGTTTATGAAATTCCCTTTGAATATTACTTATATGAGAACATTTATATGAAAGGTTAATAATTACTGTTTTTACGCAGTTATTTGGCTTTGAATACCATTACTTATGAATCAACATACGAATAAACATATTTATTTTTAATTCATTATGACTTTTTGTTTCCTTTATAATTTGACGATTATTTATATATTTTTGAAATTTTTGTTGTCAAAAAAATAAGAAGCAAAACTCCATGAGAATATGGTTTATTTCTATCCAAAATAAAGTTCGTTTTATTGCTTATTCAAAGTCTTCTCTCATAAGTGTGAACGACTATACGATGTTCTCTAGGCTTCGGCATCCTGAGAGTGCATGTTCAATTTAATTAACTTAGGAGAACGTCGAAATCGCGATGTTTAATTTGATTTTGAGGGATCAAATCGATTTTAACTCTTTAATCATTCCGACCCAGGGACTTCTCTGCAACTTACCCCTTACCAGTATTCTACAGCTAATTTGATGGGATTTATTTCACAGGATGTCAATGAATATTAAGCAATTGAGCTTTGGAAAGAAGCTGAACTATGGAGACAAATGATCACAAATGATGGAAATTTAAATTTACCGTTAGACTATTCTGAATGACATGAAATTGAATTCAGCATTTTCAATTATTTTGTCGAAATAATAGCGAATAATTATTTTGGAACTTAATTTGAAGAAAATGGGATGCAGACATAATTTATAGACGAGTTAATTTGCTTAAATGTATGACATGTGATTTAAATTTATAAAATAAATGGGAAATAATTTTTTCATTAATTTAATTTAAATAAATAATTCCAGTTAATATTGTGTAAACAAAGTTATTTGTATAATGACAAAAGATATTTGTCGAACAAAGTCGTTACTTTAGTCAGAATAAAATAAGCAGATTATATGCTTGATTTCTTTAAATTTTTTTTTATCGCTTTCATATTTTTAATAATATTTGATAATGAGCAATATTAAAATATTTTGTTTGAATTGAACAGAAACTCTGATATATTTTTGAATGTTTTAAAGTATTTGCTAACTGGAATTTAAATTTCTTTCCCTTATGAGTAAATAAAGGAAAATTATTCAGATCGAAAACTAATACTTTTTATGATAAAATCTCCTTTTTAATATCAAAAAATCATGCAAATTGTTATTTTGCTGTTGTTAGAATGTTTAGAGCTACGCAAAAGATTTTCTCAACGAAATATATTTTATATATTCCCAGTGATCTAGAAAACATATAAACTAAAGAAACAGTTTGTCACTTAATTTTTTTTATAACATTCTCGATTCAATTTTTTTTAAAAAATAATATTGTACTGGTCTATCGTGTAAACCAAATGACAATTACCTTGAAAATTAATGATGAATAAGGACTAAAGAAAACCTTTCTAGTATTATTCATTATATATATATATATATATATATATATATATATATATATATACTAACCTCATCATTTCTATTATTTGTATACAATCCCTTTCGCATCAGTTAACCGTATTACCTGCATAACGATCTTCCCTTTCCTTAATCGATGGCATCCCTTTGGATTACAGGACGGGCATCTTCATGCATCTGGTGGGCCTTTGTTTCCTGTCCCTTTTTTGATGAAACTACCATTAGTCACTTTGGATCGTTTTTTCGCTTCTTCTAATTGAAATACATTGTATCGAGTTCTTTCGCTCGAAACCAGATACGAGTTTTCTTGCTGTATATAAATGATCAAATTAGGAACTGAATCAACACATATATTACACTTCTTAATGAAACATTTCATTCGTAAGAGTTCTTAATAAGAATTGAGATCTTTGCCAAGATGTTTTTCTACGAAACTCCTGACTTTTCTTTCGACTTTCTTATTTTTATCTGATTGCTTATTGTTCTTCAACTCAAGTTGGATTAAACATAGAAGTTTCTCTCATATAACGATTTCGCGATTTTCTCACAACATTTTCCAGCTGAATTAATTTTAAAAAATTAATGAAATATGAAGTGACTATTTGATATTAGTTATTTGAACTCTAACGCCTTAAGTAATTTTTCAAATATTCGATCATTAGTTATAGAAAACCACCATTAGATAGTTATCCAAATATCTGGTTGAAAATGCGTCATATCCAATTCTACGTAGCTCATTCAGCCTAAAAATAATCACATGATACTTAAGCAAGAATATACTTTATCATGAAATGTATTTAAATTATAAATCATACTCATACTCGTACTTTAAAATAAAATTTATATATAATTGATAAAACTTATCAAATTTAAATATAGTAAATTCAGCTTAAAATATTTGACACACTGGAGTGAATTTCTTCAGTTTTACATTATTACTTTCTGAATATTTTTACTTTGAATTGAATTTAAGAATTGTACAGCTACTAACAGATGCTGTAAAATTAGGTCTATTACAATTCTGTTTTCTTTCTTTTTTTTTTTTTTATTTTGAAGCCACATTCAATACATGAATTTAAATGAAATAATTTTAAACTTCATAATTTATTCCTCTTTTCACCTCGGTCAGGTGAAAATACCATTTGTTTTATTTTAGAATTCCAAAATTATTTTTCGTTTTTCGATGTAGCTTAATCGCTGATAATTGTTTGAATGTCATAAGTTTCTTCTTTATTTGAAATTAAGTATTTCCGGACCTTAAATTCCGAATTCGTACATAGTATTTCAAAGGCGCTCATTTCCATGGTTCATTAGATACCACACTAATCTGATAATGCAGTTAGAACACTAATTCAAATTGCTATTAATAGTTTGACAAACTTACACGTATATTTAATTGGAAATTTAAAAATAATCTGAAGAGATTTTAAATATATTTAAGTGACAAATAATTTAATCTCTTAAAAACCAATTTCCTGTTATAAATTTGAATTGATTTTGAAAACATAAATTTCGAACAGGGGCAACTGTATTTATTTTCACCAGAAAAAACGGTGAATGTAAAATAATATATATAATTAAAAATAATTTTTTTAAAAAATGAAATGAATATTAGGTATTGTATTATTGTAGTCTGCTTTTAAAATTAACATTTGTAGCTTAATTTTGCTTTTTTTGCCAGTAACTGAACATTTTAAAATGTTAGTTTATTTAAAATTCCTAACTAGAGTCACAGTAGAACATTTTCAACCTTCAAGAAAATAAAATTTATTGATGAAAAAAGGTCAAGTTATAAGTTTGAATTCCTTGAAATACATTTTCAAATAATATATTTTACGATAACTTTTGCAGCATTAACATCTGTGCAAAACACTATACACTTTACAGCATAATGACAATAAATGAATAGCATCAAGTTTTACTACTCAGTTCATTTTTAAATACGTGGTTTGAAAGAAATTTAAAAAACGTTTTATCAGTTATTTAGCACTTCCAATATAGAACAACAAAGCTGTATATATTAAAGTTCATATATATTTTAGTACTTGACATTAGTAATCATAAATTATTTTCTATAATTTTCTGAAGCTATTTCATTTTTAAATATGAAACTTTGATTATATCTAATATATTTAGCAAAGTTAATTTAGTTCCCGTTCAGAAAAATGGAAAGAGTTAGAAATTTGAGAATACATTTTTATGTACTTATGTATAGTTTATTTTCATTTTGATCTTAAATATTCATCTGTATAGGGTATTCAGATAGTTTACAAGACACTTTTATATACAACTCAAAGGCAATAAACATGCATCATTTATATTTTTATTCAAAAATTCCTAAAATAGATGTGAATTATATGCATTAAGGAGATGCAAAGATGTAAAATGATCTTAATTCAGGGTGGTAATAAAATCAAGAAAAGTTTTTCATTATTTTTTATTTTTAACATTTAATTATATTAATAATGAATGAAACAAATTATTGATTTGAACTAGTTTTTATCCACAAAAGTAATAGCAATATATATATATATATATAGTTCTTACTTGGTAAAATTAAAAGCCATAAATGTCATATTTTAACAATGAAATATGTTTGTACGGAAGTACATGTCACTGCCAGTTCGGCATTCAGACTAGGAGACAGACATGCGCGCTCGCCGACTAGTGAGCGAGAGCAAACGAGGAAGAAGTTTTGAAAGTTATGTAATAGAAATGAAAAAAATTCTTGATTGTAGATGGCGTATGTTTAGAGGAAAAATAAAAATAAATACCTTTTCTCTTTATACTTATCTCTAGCTTGATTTTTTTCGTATCCAATAAGCTACAGTCTTAATTGAAAACATCGACAAACTGAAAATTAATTATTATAAATGTAGTACATTTGGCTAGAGTTTGTCAATACATTACTCTTGGAAACGCCTAAAAGTTGAGCCTACAGTTTGGCTGAAGTGCGCATCCTTGCATATGAAATGATGGAATGGTACTCGGATTTTTACTAATAAATCGTCGTCATTTTGTAATAAAAATCACCACCCTGGCATAAAGAGAAAAAAATTACTTTTTTTTTGTGGATCAACCAGAACAGATCAGTGTTTTTGAGTGCCATTCTGGCATAGTTAAAAAGTAATAAGATCTATCCTGCCAATAAGAGAAATAACAAGACATACCGTCTGGTATAAGAGAAAAAGAAGTGCCATCCTGCATAAGTTATAAGAAGTCTTTGCAGTGGAGTGCTGACAAGTCCTTCAAAAATATATTTCAGGTGCGATTTTCCTTCACTATCTGGTCAATTAGTTACACCCCAGGTGATTTGTTTTTTATATTTTAGGATACTTATATTTAGTGATATTTGAAATGCATATCCTATGCTTTAGAATTTAACAAGTTCTGATAATTTAAATCACTTCCTGTGATATTGTGAGATTCATTTGAGTATATATTTTTGTTATTTGTATACAGAATTATTTAGTATTGTATATTTTATATATTACATCCTCCTGTGTGGGCTAAGAATCACTTTAGTTTCCCTAGAGAGGTGTTGATATAAAAATGATAAAACCACAAACTAATTAAAACAATTTGTGCTTTTGTGTTTTAATTATCATACATATAGCGCTGAAAAATCGTTATATGTCTTTTTGAATAAGATATTCAGAATAGAGTTAAGATTAATCTAATTAATTACAAATATATATTTTAATTTTATCAAGTAGAAAACTGTAATAAAAATGGCTTATTTAGCCAAAGGTCGAAAAACAGATTTAAAATATATAGCAGAAGTATTAGATGAAAAAGTAATTGATTATTGACAAATTATAGACCTCAAAAATCTTATTTTAAATATCACAAATTACGAAGAACACTTGAATTGAGGAAAGAATACGAACTAGTGCATCACGTGTCAGCGAAAACGATGATTCTATTGAAAGACACAAGTTCAAACACTTTTGAAATAAGAAAATTTTTACCTAAATTTAATGCTAAGAAGATGAAGATGACTATTTTTGGTTTTATTTGAAAGGCAGTCCAGAATGAATTGGATTAATAAAGAAAGCTGGTTGCTCAATTAATCAGTGTCCTACCATCTGATATTGTAAAAATCATCGTGAGAGAGCTAAAAGAATATGCCACAGATTATAATCATTTAAAGACATAACTGCTAAAAATATTTAAATTAAGACCTGAAAAATTTTATCAGCTTTTTGTTAAACTCCAGAAAAATTCCGAGAGCACATGACATGATTTTTATTACGAACTTCAGATTTATTTTGAAGGGTGACTCGTTGGATTAAATATTACTAACTTTGAGCAATTAAAATATTTGATGATAATATATAAATTGAAAAAAAAGGATCAAATTTTATTTGAAGAAACCCCATTTGGACTAATGGGGTGGTTTCGTATCTCGAGTTGAACTCGTTCATAACATAAAAGAGCTTGAAGATATTAGGAAAATGTTTCCAAAAAAGTGCCATTGTTATGTTCCAGATTCCCAATAAAAAAAGAAGTTGAATAGCCCAAAACCAATGGGCCCTGGAATAATTCTGGAAGTACCAAGGAACATAAACTTCGTAACTATCATCAAGACTTCAAAAAGAGACGACGGCCCCAGTGTTTTGAATGTGGATCTTATAATCACTTTCGACCACAGATTAAATTAAAGAAACATCCCTCTGAAATTATAAATAGGTTCCGAAAATGGTTCTCTTAACCTATATATTCTCAGAGGTAAGGTGAATGGAGCTCTGACGCCGATCCTTAGGGATACAGGAGCCTCAATAGATACAGTTTGTGCGAAACTTATTACACCAGAAATATTTACCGAAGAGCCCTTGTGGGTCCAATATATTTTTGATGAACATATGACTTGCCTGTCTATTGCTGAAGTTGAAATTATTTGTTAACTAGGACATGAAGACACTCATAAAAGCAGCTGTTATTCAGAAACAACTGGATCAAGGCAGATATATTTTGTGGAATCAAACAGCTGCACTCTTGGAATCGGATGTAGAACAGAATGGTCTATCAAAATGGGAAATGGTGAATGCAGTTCAGACTTGGAGTCAACGAAAAAAAGAAATAGAACAAAATAACACGAGTGTAACAAATTGAGATAACCAAGTTGAATTGGAAGAAAATATAGCTGAAGATCTGGAAATCCTTTTACCTTCAATTATGAGAGAAGACGAGGACATAATGGATTTAATTAAAATTAAAACCAATGAGAGTACATAGAAGCACAACATAAAAAGAAAGAATTAGCTCCCTTGATCCAGAAGGTAGAACATGGCATGAATACTGAGATAAGTGACTATTCTTTAATTAAAGAGAAATATCTAATTAAAAACCAAAAAGGTAAAAATGGAGATAAAAGGCAACTATCAGTTATTCCTGAAAATTTCCGATCGTCTATTCTGGAAATGGATCATAAAGGCATATCGAGCCATTTAAGTGTCACAATGACGAAGAATAGAATTGTTAGATATTTTTATTGGCCTCAGTGCTATAAAAAGAAAGAAGAGTTTGTGAAAAGTTGTGATCCCTGTCAGAGAGCAGGTAAAGAAAACGATAGGAAAAAAAGTACCCATGTAATTCTTTCCTGTTATTTGTGAAGAATTTTCAAAGCTAAAAGTTGATGCTGTAGGACTTCTTCCCATTACACATACAACGAATAAATATCTTTTAAATGTCATATGCATATCTTCAAAGGAACCTGAAGCAATGCCAATTCTTGATATAGTATCCATCACAATTGTGGAAATTTTTTACAGATTCTTAGTAGAAAGGGCTTTCCTAAGGAGATTCAAACAGACCAAGGAACCTCATTCACTAGTATTTTAACGACAGAATTCTTTGAAAAATTTGGAGTGAAAGTTGTACGAAGTTCGGTGAACATCCCCAGAGTAATCCAGTTGAAAGATTCCACAGAACTGTAGAAAGAATTTTAAGAGTGATATGTATTGAATCCCCCCCCCCCCTGTAGTGGGAAAAGCAATTACTAGCTGCACTTTTTTTTTAAGAACTATTACTCATGAGAGTACAGGTTTCACTCTCACTGAATTACTGCATAGGAAAAATTGAAGAACCCCTATAATCTTTTTATATGAGAACTTGGGTTTATTACGCTTGATCATCTTCAAACACTGCTCCGAATCATCAACTCGTCGTTGTTTTTGGTCAAAAGTGAGCTCGCGCGGCACCCCCTTTGCACAAAGCTTTCTCATACCCAAATCTTCGTGAATGATATGATGTACAAGTTCAGTTGATATCTTTAGAGTGTCTGCTATTTCATTCAATTTCAATTTACGGTCAATCAAAATCATTTCGTGGATTTTCTTAATGTTTTCGACGGTAACAACCTCTTAAGGGCGTCCACTGCGTTCACCGTCTTCGGTGCTCATTTCACCGACTAAACTTAGCTTACCAATCCTTGAGGGTTGATTTTCCTTTGGCAGTGTCCGAAAACTCGGAATCAAGCCAAGTGTTTGCTTCAACTGTATTTTTTCCCTTCAAAAAGCAATATTTTATCAACACGCGAAAGTCCTTTTTATCCATTTTTTTCTCACAATAACAAAAGTTGCTTCCCTCAAAATGCTATAATTCACAAACTAATGATCCGACAGCTGTCAAATTTATGCAAACATCTTTTGAGGGTTAGGGCTAACTATAAAACATATGGATTTAATTCTAGTAGCGTCATCTATGTGTCACGTCGGGGACTTTTCAATTGACCTGTTAATAAAGACTCAGTTTTACCTTTTACCAAATATAGAACATATGATTGAAAACAGTCACAGCTGTCAACTATATAACACTACTTGACTTAATTAAAGGTTATTGGCATATTCCTTTAATTCGGAAAGCTCAGAGATTGGCTACTTTTAATACAAATTATAGAACTTACCATCAGTTACGTATGCCATTTAAAGTAACAAATGCGCTCTATTATTACAGAAGGTTGATGGCTGAGCTACACCAAGATTGTAAGAAATTTACTGTACAATATTTAGAAGATGTAGCCATTTTTTCAGAAAAATGGTATGATCATATAAATCACGTAAATAAGGTACTAGGAAGGATACAAAACGCTCGTTTAACAATCAAGACGATAAAATGAAAATTCGTTTAAGTTAGTGTTAAATATCTTGGTCATACTGTATGATTAGGATAGCGTTCTCCTGCTCAATTAAGGGTTAAAAATCTTAGATTTCTCAATTCTTCGGTATAAAACTCCAGTTAAAGCCGTTATGGTAATAGCGGGATATTATGTGTAATACATCCCAGTGTTTCCTAGTTTATTTTCTCCTTTAACAGAACTCTTAAAAGCAAAATCAAAGAAAGGGTACATAAAACGGATTTCTGAATACCAAGAATCCTTTGAGCAATTGAAGGAAAAGATGTTGACTAACCCAGTTTTATATGCTCCTGGTTTCAAGAAAGAATTCATTCTTCAGATCAAAACTTCGGACATTGGTATTGGAATTGTTGAGGCACAGAGAAGTTAAAGTGCTCAAGGGCATTCCATTTTATACCTTAGTAAACAATTTTCTGAATCCGAGAAAAGTTATGCATAACCAGAAATGAATGTGCAGCTATCATTTATGCAGAGAAGAAACTAGAATGTTATCTGGATGGACAGCAAAAATTTATCATCCAGATAGATCATAACTCAGAAGTCTGGTTGAAAACAAATACACGAATAAACCCACGCCTTATGCGTTCGTCTTTTGCTCTACAACCGTTTAATTTGGAAGTGATCCATAAACCTAGGAGAAGTCGCGTTAATACAGATGCTTTAAGTTGAATTCATTGAAGATTAGTATATAGTTTCTAGAGATATGTGCTATTGTTTCTGCTCTATACTGAACCTTAAATTTTCTTTATTTTCTTTTTCCTATAGAAAACATGTGATATTCTTCCTTTTCGAAAATAAGTCCAATTTCTAATAATTGATGTTATAAGGTTAGACAAAATTACATAAATGTATAAGGTTAGACAAGATTACATAAATGTATAAGGTTAAACAAGATTACATAAATGTATAAGGTTAGACAAGATTACATAAATGTACAAAGTTAGACAAGATAACATTCTTAATACTTAACTATACATTTAAGTAAATTTTCAAATTTCAGTGAGTTCAATTGATATATTAGAATTTTACCACACTTATATATAAGAAATTTCCAATAGTATATAATTTTGGATAGAGGGAATTCGTATTCTGTTACTTAAGAGCGTACTATGCTATCGAAATCATATTGTGTGATCTAAATCGTACTGTGTCATTTAAAACTCTTATTAACTTTTAAAAGGATTTGAGAGAGAGAGCTTTCATTTATCAGAAAAAGGTATGTCCAGGGGAAGTAGAAGTTTATAATGATCGTCTCTGCACAAACCAGTTCGGTAATCAGACTCGGAGACTGAGATGCGCGTACACCGACTAGCAAGCGAAAGTGAACGAGGGAGAAGTTTTGAAAATTATGCAACAGAAAAGAAAACTGAGGAATAAACAGAATGGAATACAAGTAAAATTTGTTAATATGATTACAAACTTCACTTTTAAGAATATTATTTCGTTGCCCTAACTTTATAACATAGGTTTCTATAACATAAAATAATATAAAATTAAGCAATAAAAATATTCTTAAAAAATATTCCTTCTGAATGAAAAACCTAAATAATTTCAATTTTATCCATTTGTATTAATATGATAAATTTTTTAATTACATGAGAAAGCAAATTAAATTTATTAGTAAGTAAATAAATTTTGTTAAATATATGTAAGCAAATTTCTTAGAAACATTTTTCATGTTTAAAAATAATAGTTCTTATAAATGCTTTGAAATTAGACGAGAATGTTTCTCTGTATTTATACAATCACCTTTAGAAAAAGTCTTTCTCATTGCACGGATGTCGCTAACAAAGCTTCTCTTTACAAATTTACCTGGTGTTGGTAAAAGAAAATTATTTGTTTCCCACCACGTTAATGTAATTTGATCACCATGAAGAAAACTTCATTCCAGATATCTACGAACTTCAACTACTGCAGATGACATTTTCTTACCTTAAAAGAAGGAAAATCAGTACGAAAATGTAAGAATTTTTTTTTTCAAATTTGATAGAAAAAAAAAGATTTTCTTACCTGTTGGTGTTTGAGACGATGAGACTTCATCAAATTCAGTTCAAATAGGCATTTTATTGTCTTCTAGTTAATGCTACACTTATGGCTTTGATTCTTCAAATGAGGCTTTTTATTAATTAGCAATCATATATTTATGCAATGTTGCTCTTTTATTTTCCCCCTGTTTCTTCATCCTTAAATTCTTATAATATTAAAAAAGAATAAAAAGATTGTTACGGTTATTGTCTTATTAAAAACTAAATTACCTTTCGAATCGACACAATTCCTTATGTACGTCTTTAACAACATTAAAAACAATTCAATTAAAATTTCACCTTTTTTTTTTTATAAATATTATTAAGACACTTTGTTAAACAGAAACTTGACTTTCTGACAAGTATTTTTCTGCACTAATTAATTTAGTCATTTCTGGGAAAGACTCAAGCACAACACTATCACTCTTTATGAAAAGTCAATTTCTCTAGAAATAAAAAAAAGAATATTCTTATCTATTACCGTTAATATGCTTTTTTAATCATCTTGCTACTCAGTTAATCTCTCCATCATGTAATAGGCACGGTTCTACATAATAAATACATCTTGTACAAATTTTCAAGGTATTAATCCCATATTATTTTGAATAATTTATAATGTTTTCTTTCTCAGTTACTTTTCTTAAAATTTTTTAACTACATTATTTCTTCTATTAAGTCCTCGTCTAGTTTTAAATCATCTGAGACAATAGAAGATGAAGAGAATGAGAAAATCGAGTTACATTTTTCCATTCTATTTAATTAATTATTACGTTCCTTATGTGTTTCTTATTATTAGTTATATTTGTTAAGGCTTCGTTTGAATACCTGGTCAATTTTTTTTATATATATGAAACTAAGCTTGTACTTAAATGATAAATGGAAATAGATGAACATTGCAATAATATTTATTTTAATTAAAATTCCCTATTTATAAAATGTCCAGATACAGACAAAAAGAGACATTTTATTATTTGTACAAATCCTTTGCTAAACAAATACTTCTTACAGAATTCAAATATTTTAGTACGTCAAATTTGCATTTTTCGTGTTTTGGTGTTAGAAATAATTTTTCTGCTTGGTAAAATATACTCAGGTAAAAGCACTCATAAACGTTGTTGTTTATTGTTGTTTAAAGAATATTTAACTATATTTTTCTGATAAAATATTCCACCAGCATATATTATATTTCAGATTTAATTGCTTTATATTAGTTATGAAATTATTTTGCTTCAAAATTCATTAATCATACATTTAATCAACGTTGGTTTAACTTTTCTTTTTTTTTTTTCATTTATATTCATTCACATGAAAAAGCTTCTTTTCTTTGAAATTTTCGTTCAATTGGAAATGGAAATTTCTAAACTTTGTAATTCGATACATTTTTATACTACTTTTTTGTTTCAAATACACTCATAACACAATAATATCTTAATAGCTTTTCAATAATTAATCATTCAAAGTTCATGGATATGTTTCATATCGGTCATTTCAGTAAACACTAAGTTTTAAATTTGTCTTCTCAAATGTATGGTATGGTATGTAAAAAAAACACTCAGGATTTAAAGCACTCTAGTTTTTTCTTATGCTTGTCTGTGAGGTTTTTTTTACTATTAAGGAAAAAATGTAAAGATGATTGTTTTTCACTTTGTTCTGTAAGGAGGGTTTTGTCTGACAAGAATGTTCCAGGAATACCTGGGTTTCAATGTGTAACTATTTCGGACCTAATTTGACATGACTTATCTTCATCAGTTATAGCACGATGGGTTAGCATCAATTATAGGATGTCTTGTAGCTGAATGTTTTCAGAGATTTGAGACAGTGGTGAGATGACTATTTAATTGACCACGAAGATCGCATTTAGAATGTTCATTATTTGTATGAATAACAGTGAAGTATCTTCTCACACGGAATAAGTCTTTTGTCTTTTGCTCATATTTATATTTTCGCTGAATATTGGGACAGAAGAAAAATGAAATATAAAGCTAAAGGTGAAGATTATAAAAAGGTTAGCATTTTTGTAATTAGTATTATATGTATATACTAGATAATAATAAAATTCTGTTATTTAAATCATAATAATTTGTACAATCTGTAAAATTATATATAATTGTATGCCTGTATTTTACTTTCTGTACATCGAATTATATTTAATTATATTCCGGTATCTATTCAATACCTTAAAGTTGAGATACAATCCCTATTACAATTAATTAGGAAAGGATTACTTTTCTTTAATTGTAATTAATCCTAATTTTAATTAATCAGTTATGATTAAAGTTATAGTCAAAACATATAAAATAATCTCTACAAATAAGAAAAGTTTGTATTATTGTTAACTACTTATTATAGTAAAATAACTTTCTTGGTACAATTATTAAACTAATGTCACCAAATATTTCTGAAACATCTTTTTGAAACCCACTCCTTCTATTGAACATTTTGTGCTGCATCTTCGAAAGAGCGATAATGTTGCTTTATACTTAACAATTACTAATATCGAAATTCATGAGCACAAGGACATAAAAATGTTAAAGAATTTCCTCGTCTTAATTGGCTTAAGAAAATACTTGATATTTTGAAAAAAAGAAAAAAAAATCACCACAATAATGTGAGTGTTGCTTTTATAGAAATAATTCAGAATTCTAATAATAAATTATTGGGGTTCTGGAAAGAAACGGCTTAAAATCGGATTTCATGATATTAAAGATCTAAAATATTTGCGAAATTGATTTGCTTGATGTGTTAAGTAACTTAGAAAATTGACTAAAAATACCTAAAATGTCTTCGAAATAGCCTTAAAAGTTTTTGAATTGTAAAATGACCTTAAAAAGTCTTAAAAATATATTAAAAAAGAATAAAAAAATATTGTATAACCTAGCATAAATTTAACTTTTAAAATAATTTTACATATACAAGGCAAATTTATGCATGTGTTAGAGAGAGAGAAAGATCCAGAATAATGCATATCGTCATTATAACCAAAGTCTATACCTCATTCAGCAAATTTTAGATTTAAATATTTTATGATCTGCAAACAACCAAATAAACAGGACCGACATTCTTCATTCCATTTGGAAAAACACCTGCATAACTATACTCAAACAAACTTGTAAAAGCGTTCACAAATTGACTGTCTGTCATCTCTGTTGTCGTATTCACCCAAAGACATTAATTACCCTTAAGATCGTCATTATTGAAGGATAGTAAATACTTTACACATTACCATATCTGAGATACATCTCTTCATTTTTTTACAACCAAAACAGATGAGAATTCAACTTTCCCCCTTCATTTCAAACATTTATGATATTTCTTTTATATTCAAACTGATGCATTTAGTAAGAATCTAAGATGAAAAAGAAAACGAAGATGAGTATAGCAAAAAGAGAAAAATAATAATTATGCGTCTGAATAGAAAAATATTAATTTTTGATTAATGTAACTTTTGTCATTAATCAAATCATAAGAAAGCGTTATCAGTTTTATTTTGAATGTCCAACGATATGACTGTTAACAAAATAGACAAATTAATAAATTAAAAAAACTGAAAAAGTTTAGAATTATTTTAAGCAATTTAATTTCAATGTGGTGAATCAGTTTTAAAAATTGGTTGCAATTAATTGTCAAAACGTATTCTTTATATATGTTTATCTTTATATATAAAAATTTTGTGTCACGTTGTTTGTACGCAATGAACTCCTAAGCTAATGAACCGATTGTAATGAAATTTTGCACACTGTGTGCAGTTTGGTCCAACTTGAGAGATAGGATAGTTTTTATCTTAATATATAGTCACAATATTTTTTATTGCAAATTGTTTTTTTAATTTTTACTTTTAGGAACTGCCGATCGGAAACACCCAATTTCTTCAAAACGTTTGGCAACAATATTGTGTTTACAAAGCTTAAACTGTATTTACGATAATACTCATTTCAAATATTGGGATTAATTATGATAAAAATTGATTTAAGTTAGATAATTTTGATTTTTTAAGTTAGCTTTAATATTTTGTTAAAAATCATGGCTAATAGGAAAAATAGAAGTTCTATTCGAAAATATAAGTTTAAGGGAAACTGTTACACCGAGAATGTGGATGAGAAGAACACTGATAGATACCTAACAACAACAGTAAGTGAATCAAAACTTCAGTCACATTAAAAAACAATTGATAATTTAGATAATATAGATCATAACATTAATTTTGAACTTTTAAATTATTTTATTTCCTCATTTAATTGTCCTGAGTGTTTTCAGAATAGTATAAAGCTTTTCGAAGAATTAGTATTTCGCTTAGCATCTAATTTGTTACTAAAATGTCCAAACTGTGAATTTTCCATCTTCATTGTTCATTTCCGAAAGTAAACAAACTGAGCAGCATCAACCTTGCATTCGTGTTAGGCTTGAGAATTATTGGAAATTGACATTCTGCAGCAAAAAAAATGTGTTCAGCTATGAATTTGAACATTCCACCTAAGACAGCTTACAGATGTCTTGAAAAAAAGTTAGAGAATGTTTCCAATACTGTGGCACATAAAATTATGAATGAGTTTCACGAGAAAAATAATTCTGATGAAATTGTTTAGTGAAATGTGTCTGTCGATGGAACATGACAGAGAAGATGACATTTGTCTTTGAATGGATGAGTTAGTGCCATATCCATAGATACTGGCAAAGTGCTGGACATTGAAATTATGTCAAAAATTCCTAAAGGTAGAATTACTCATAAGTGTGTGAAACATGTGGGATCATCCGGTGCTATGGAACCCTTCGGTATCTATCGCATGTTTGAAAGATAAACTCACATTAGAAAATTAAAATATGTGCATTTTTATGGGGATGGTGATTCAAAAGTTTTTATTCGATTAGAAATATTTATGGTGAAAATAGTGTCACAAAGTTTGAATGTATAGGACACATTCAAAAGCGTGTGGGTTCAAGGCTTCGAAATACTGGTAATATAATGATACTGGTAAGGGAATACCCGAAAACGCAATGAACATGATTAAACCTCATTATATGAAACTATGAGACAAGCATTTACTGAATAAATGTTTGCGTGGGTAAACACAAAATGCAAATGCACGTTTTAATGGCCTTTTGTGGAAATTCATTCCGAAAGAAGTTTTAATTGAGAGAGTTGCATACTCTTTGATTAGGCGACTACTTGGCCGTCATACAATTTAATAAAGGGTTTCAAAGTTTGTTTGATGTCTTAAATGCAGTTAATGTGCAAGTAGGAACAAATACATTGAAAGGGTTTGTTCAACTTAATGAAGAGCGGATAACTGAATCAAGACGACATTCATTATGAAATTTGAAAAATGTCCGGAAAAAAATAGATCTAAAAAGAAAAGAAAATTTGCCAAAAATGAGGTTAATGAAGGTGTAACATACAAATCTGGGGAATTTTAGCCTACCACATAAGTAATTTAATGTAAAGGTACAATGATTTAAACTTTAAATACGTTTTTCTCAAAACTGCATTTTACGCATAATGTGTGCACGGTGACAATGATAACTGAAAAAATTACGAATATATTTGTTTAAAATTTTCTGAACCATATATCTGTATTGTTTTCTAGAGAATGTATTCCAGTCATTCCTCACTCTACTTTCGCAGGTGAAATTAGCGCATGTTTAAAACAATCGTTCTTATGGCGAAATGTCGAAACACTTCGACTGAACATAAGTATGCGCGTACAATTACAAAATGATCCGTCGGCACAAATGTTTCTGAACAATTGCTAGATATTGGAAGCGGTAGAATAGAATTGCAACCAAATACGCAATGCGTTAAATTGCCAGACAATTTCTGCACTGTTGTTCAGGCAAAAAATGGATTAATGGAGAGTATCTTCCCGCACATACAGAATAATCACTTGGATAATAACTGGCTCAATAATCGGGCTATTTTGGCAGCCAAAATGTTGATGTTGACGAATTTAACTTCCAGATACAACAATTGTTGCCAAGTAATTTGATGTCTTTTAAATCAATCGACACTGTTGTTGATGAAAACGAAAGTGTAAATTTTCCAATTGAATTTTTAAATTCTCTGGATATGCCCGGAATGCCGCCACATAATCTTCGGTTGCAGATTGGTAAAACTATTATTCTTCTGAGTAATTTGAATCCACCTCGATTATGCAATGGTACACGTTTGGTTATCAAAAATATCACGGGAAATATTCTTGAAGCAACCATTTTGACTGGAAGGTTTACAGGAGAAGTGGTCCTATTGCCACGCATTCCAATGATACAGTCAGAATCTGTGATACTCTTCGAAAGACTTCAGTTTCCAATTCGTTTAGCGTTCGCGATGACCATAAATAAGTCTCAAGGCCATACACTGTCAATTTTTGGCTTAGACTTGGAAAATTCATGTTTTTCCTATGGGTAGTTGTTGCATAATCACGTGTGGGAAAACCATCGAATCTATTTGTGTTAGCAAGAGACTGGTTAACCAAAAAAAATTGTACACCGATTAGCTTTGAATTAATTTAAAATGGAATATTTTTATAATTAAAAATGATGAACATAATTATTGAAAATAATAAATAATCCACGTTACCTACCTCATTTAAAAATTGTTATATGTTATCAACTAAGAACTTTGTAAATTTCTCATTTATTAAAAACTATACTTTAATATGAGATGAATAAACTATAAAATTCAAAATTTTATGTTGATTTGTGCCTAATATAAACTCCACGAAAATTTTCATCAATTGCCTCTAAATTTGGCATAAGGTTCAAATCTCAATCCCGTGGGTTTTTACATCGGCTACAACGTTTCGTCTTTATTCCTAAATAATAATTTGACTGTATTTAATAATTTGCTATAATATAATTCAACATAAGATTTAGCCACAGAAACGAGTGGAGGGATCTGCTAGTATATATATATATATATATATATATATATATATATATATACTAGCAGATACATCCATATATATAAAATACAGTCAAAATGAATAAAAAATATAAAACAAAATTAAGAATTTCTTGATTATGGTGATGATTATAAAAATATAATTAAAAGAAAAAAATAGTGACTAGAAAGGAAATAAAATAATTTATAATACAGTTTCTGGTTTTGGACAGAAATGTGTGCAGGTAGCAAATTACTTTATAACAAAATGATTAACATTGTATTCAATTAAACTAAGAAATAATCATTTCAAAAATGACATTAAAAAAGAAAGGTGTGTACCATAGAATGATCACTTGATTCTAATTTATCTTGCTATAAATTGTTACCTTCAACAATTTACAATTTCGAAAATATCCTAAAAATATAAAATCAGATTTAATTAAATGAGATAATTCTAACTTACTACAAAAACGTAGTCTACATTAATCTTAAATGAACTAAATGACGTTTTTAAAGTAGCATAATAAATAACAAAAATTCTTGTACAATTTTGAAAGTTATTAAAATTATTAACAATACGTAGTTTTTTCACCACGCAAATTAAAAGAAATAAGTCACAAATTTAAAATTAAGGAAAATACTTTAAAAAGAAATAAATATAAATAATATAACAAAACTGTTGTTACCATCTGTAAACTAGAATACAAATTATTTTAGTAATAACGTGTGTTTTTAGAATAACTTATCTCAAAATCTAAATTCTTAAAACTGAAAAATTAACGGAATGTGTAATATAATTAAGGCAGAACAAACAAAAATCGTTCAGATATTTTAAAAACTCTAAATATATTTTTAAAAAATCAATTAGATATTGATATATTTTGGAATTATGAAAGAATTTCCTAAAATTAATAATTTTGTCAGACATTTGTCTAACTAAGTTATTTTTCGATGCATGTATTTTATAAATACGTTTTTATTGATGGATAAGTGTATGCCTCTATTCCAAAGGAAAACTTTTTAATTTGAAATTTAAAAGTTTTCATTACCATAAATACACTCTATAAGAGCAACAACAGAAAGAAAAAAAAAACGACGCACCAAGAAAGAATTACTCGATTGTACTGAAATTTCGTACGTAAACACATTTAAACCGAACATGCAAATGATTAAAATTCGGCGTCCATTGAATGAATAGCGGGAGCTATAGCGCATCAGAACTGCACACTCATCAGATGTATATAAGAAGAGTTTCTCAATCTCAGGGTCAAAGTTTCTGTTGCATTCTGATTTAGGATACCTTTCAACGACTGAAAAAATACCTCGCCCAAGGATTCGAGCTCATTACGAGCAACTGTTAGAGTTTGAAAGAGGTCGAATCATAGGATTAAAATAGGCAGATTGGGCAAATCAGAGAATCTCTCGTCATATGGGTAGAAGCGATGCGGCGATTAGAAGATGCTGGTAAGAATGGGTGGGCAAAAACAGATTTCAGCGTCATGACGGTCGACCAGTGTCATAGTAAATGAGGAGGATAGAGTGATTATCAGATCATCTGTCACAGCGCCTGATTCCTCGTTATCAGCCATCAGACCTGTGACCTGTATACAAGTGTCCACCAAGACCATTCACAGATGGTCGATAGAGCAAAATCTATGTTCGCACAGACCGCTACTTCACTTGCCACTCACGCCTACACACTGTCGAATCAAATTACATTAGTCCTTGGCTCAATCAGGTTTGAATGATGCTGACTGGGGACGTATAGTGTTTAGCGAAGAATCCCGCTTTCAACTGTGTCCTGACGATCACCGCAGATGTGTCTGGAGACGCCCATGGCAGTATGCCGATCCTGCTTTCACTATCGCGCGCCACACATGCCCTCAACTAGGAGTTATGGTCTGGGGTGTCATTTCCCTCGATAGACGAACCCGTTGGGCGTCATTAGAGGCACACTTACAGCACAGCGGTACATGGACGACATTCTGAGACCAGTTTTGCTACCGTTCCTTTTGCAGTACCCTGGCATTATTTTTCAGCCATATAATGCCAGATCCCATACGGCTCGTGTTGCTATGAACTGTCTTACAGCTTGTCAAACACTTCCTTGGCCAGCCAGATCTCTCTCCAATCGAGCATATGTGAGATATGATGGGAAAGCGACTGCATCTACCAGGGTATGTTGATGACCTAGCCCGACAATTGGAACACATTTGGCAAGAGATACCTCAGGAGACCATCAGGGAGCTTTATCATTCTTTGCCACATCGTGTGGTAGCTTGCATCCAGGCTAGAGGTGGGTCAACAACTTATTGAGCTCGTTATTTTGTAACTATGAAGCTCTGAAATAAATAATTGAATTTTCTGAAATTTTAATTATTTTTTATTATGTACATAATTTTCTTTTCCACTAATTTTTGTCTCTATCGGACAAATCCTTCTTGGTGCGTCGTTTTTTTTGTTATAGAGTGTTTATCTCCGACAAACACCTTCCAAATTGATAACCGGTGAAGCTTAAAAAATTTTAGGTTTGCTTAAAATTAGTAAATTCAAGAATATTAAGAATAGCTACGATTTTAAAAGTGATTGGATAAATACAGATTTTCTTTTTATCAGAGAGAGACATCATTAAAATTCAGTTCTTTCTTTCAAAAACTGAGATCTCTGAAAATTGATTTCTAAACTATATTTATGTTTCAGAACTAATTTAAAACTTTAAATTCCTTTCTTTTCATTAGCAGATAATACCCTTAAATAATCACCTTTTGGTAAAAGGATGTCATCATTGTACGAAGGTCAAAGTATAGTATTATTGTACTTTTAAAAATTGATGGTGAATTGCTTAAGCCAAAAGGTACTTTCAAAAATTGATATTGTCCTTCAGGAGTGAATAATAACGTATATTTTCTACTCTGTTTACATCAGCATATGAAGAAAAAATATTTTTTAAATAAACAATAATAAATACACGCGATTCCAGTAATCAATCTAAAACCTCTTCAATTAACGGTAAAAGGAATTTTTCTTTAACTATAATTTAATTTACCTTACTATAATCTATACATATTCGAGGAATTCTATCTTTTCCCTGACAATAACAATTTTACTGGATTACTCAGAAGAGTAAGCTTGTATTTTTAACCAATCAGCTGTTCATACTATTCAGCCCTTTGAGCGTCAACAATCTTATTTTCTGAGAAAGGTATGTTAAGCGTCACTGTAGTTGGCAGAATGGCTCTTTGTTTTTAATTAAAATATTTCTATATTAGTTGATTCTATTTTATTCAGTCTGTGATTTTAGAATAGACTGACGCACTTAATCTCTACTGGATTTTGAAATATTATGCCATACATTTTCTTCTTTTTAACTATATGTAATTAAATTTTTTACGGGTATAGCGGATAAAATATTGTTTTCTTCTCACGAAGACTTATTTTTTTATCATAATTCCCAGTTTCATTTATTATAGTTACACTTTGCATGATTACATCAAGTCCTTTCATAGTATCATGGAGCATAAAATCATTTTCAACGACAAATACATCAATAGTGCTCTTAAAATTATGTGTTTATATCTCTCTTATATATACATCTAAGAGTTTTCTTTTACAAAGTCCCAACTAATCTTGATAAAATTGAATTACATTGATTCAATTAAGTGATATTTTATTCAACAAAAGTACTTTTAGAGATTAATGTAGATTCCCTTTTAGTATCGACCAATAATTTAATTTATAAATTACATAAATAAACTATTTTGGACAGATTTGCTTCTTTAACAATATTAAGAGATGTTACATTTTCATTGGGATTTGTTGCCATACTTAATTTCGTGCATTCCTTATTCTTGCCTTATTCTTGAAGTTTTGACATTTGAAACATTTAAGAAACCTTGTTCTTATACATACGAAATTCAGATGAATGTCCTTTACCATCACAATTGAAACAAAATTGTGTACTATCATCATAAATACTTAATAGTCTATGATTCAAAATATTATCGAGTTTTATTTTACTTTATCAAAATTACACTTACTCTTCATAAAATTTATTTTTAATAACTTCATAAACTTTAAATGTTTCTCTAAATTTTCGTAAATCTTAGTATCCGTGCAAAACAAATTTATGTTCATGCTTATCATTGAATCATTTTATAATACACTATATTAAGGCGATAATGTTCAATTTTCTCACGATTATCCAATACTTTCATTTTAAAACAATACTCCTGTATAAACTCATGTTCTTTCATTTTATTCTTAATTATCATTTTAAGAAATTAAGCTGAATTTAATGCTACCTCAAATTCCTCAACCATCGCTTCCTTCTGTTCCTTTTAATATTCCACTCACTTTTAGCAAGTAATAAAGCATTGCCACCAAGAGATCGTTTAATAAAAATATACCTTTGAAACTCAGAAAAATTAAACTTTATAGCAACACATTCGAATGACTCAAATCAAACAGAAATGTTTCCTTGGGGCTCACCATTCAGGGAAGAAATATCACTTTCAATATCAGAGAAGCTTATAGCATCGTTTGTATGTGATTTACAAGAAAGTTTCTCTGAAACTTTTGTTGACTCATTAGTACTTTTGCTTTTCATTAATGAATCCTGTGTTTTCCCTTCAGTTTCGCCTTTTGAAACAGACTGATCTGAATTTTTAATATTTTGTTTGAGAAAGCAAATATCATTTAACTAAACTAATATTCGCTCACTTATTTATTTTTTGGTTTCATGAAATGGAACAGTACAGATAGTAAACATCTATTTAATGAGAAAGTATCATCAATAGCTAATGATTTAGATTTAAAATTCGAGTCACTTGTTATGGATTCGAAAAAAGAAAAGTTTCAGATTCCATATCTTTTCTCTCTAACCCCATCTCCATCAAAAACAAACTTATGTAGATATTTTATTTTCTCTATCTTTCCTTTCTTCTACATATTGCATACATCTAATTAATTTCGTCATTATTCATTTTCAAATTAACAAAAAAGAATAAAGTTTATTCCCCTCACAGTCTTTAACTGATTTATTTAGGGCATATAAAATATAGATTTGTCGATTTCACCAAAAAGCGACTCTTTATTAAGTTAAATTCAGTCAGAATGTAGTTCTAATCTATGATTCCAAAAGCAGATTTTTTTCAAAGTGTTTATGCTTCACACTTCTGACATTTGTAGAACTCTTTTATTATTGTTTACAATGGTCAAAAAACACTAAAGGGTTTGGACATTAACAAATATTAAGTTAAGATGTTACGGACAAGACACTTAAAAAAATAAAACTAAGTTAACTTCAATGTCATCCTTCTTTTCTCGATGCCTCACTTTTCTCTTTATCTCATAGAGTTGTATACTCGTGTGACACAGCACTAGGGCATTCTGCAATATATGCGGTATTGTTAAATTATATATATATATAGTTATGAAAAATATTCCTCTTTGGACGTGTGTGAACAGTGAAAGTCAAGTTGAACTTGGAGGATAACGACAAATGAAGATTTATTCATAAATCTTCTTGACAACATTTAAGTAACATAGCTTACAAAGTTACAGTACAACAAATACACAGCACTTGCTCAGTTTAGTGACACAGGAACAAAACCCACTTTTATGGACAGTCGCAATTAATTCAACAATTCTGCTCAACAGCTTATTAATCCTCACTGCGGACACACTCCGCAGCAATATTCTGCACTTCAAGGGCAGGATCTGACATTTTCCGGCAGATATATACTGCTTATTAACAAATTCATCCATTCAATTCTTCTCCGCTGCTATTCAAATGCCCACTGCAACAGGCTACAAAGCAGGCTCCATAGGCAAACTGATTCCGTACTCAGAACACTTCATCCTCCAGACTGATCCATTGACCGCAGCTTTTGGCGTAATCATACCTTTTCCCACCAGCTGTGATGTCATACCGAAAATTCACGAAAAGTCCGTAACTGTCTTCGTTATCGATTTTTTCGTCTTTGTTTCAGTACCTTCGAATACTTTCCATTTGTCGCCAAAGTCTGCAAATGATCAACAAGTCCATAGCCAGGAGGAAGAGGTCAATTGCTTAAACTATCTTTTGCAAACTAGTGACACATACTAGCGACACATCATGAACTGTCACTAGAAAATGCCTCCTTGGTCCTGGCGCTAGCTTGGAACAACTCTGAACATGGTCATCATTCAAAATGTGTCCGTTCTATGAGCTTACGAAACATGTGAAAATTGAAGGGTACTAGATCGAGGTTGTTAGGTGGATTCTACCAGACGTCTTGTCCAAAACTGCAAAGGAAATCTTGTGTTGCACGTATCGTATGAGGTCTTGAATTGTCGTTCAAGAAGATAATGTATTTGCTTAACTTTGTACGTATTTTATTTTTCACACCTTTACGAAAACTTTTTAGTGTTCCGAAGTACGAATCATGATTAATGGTTGTTCCCTTCCTCGTAAACTAGATGTGGAAAATTCTTTTGGATTCCAAAAACACCTGACTTAGCCATGACTTTACTATCTTGTGGGGAAACCTTAAATTTGTTCTCACAGGCGATAATGTGTACCTCCATTCCATGCCTTGTTTATGGGGTAATGTGATGTATCCATGCCTCATCACCAACAATGATGCGACTTAAGAAATCGTTGCCTTTCGCAGAATAACGTTAATGGAGTTCTAGGGAAGCCACAAACCTTGCATCTTTCTGATGGGAACTCAAAGAATAAGGAACCCATCATGATCACAATTTGCAATCATCCAGTTAATGACGAACGATGGAATGATCACAGATAACGGATATTCCCATCTCCTGCGCAATGTGTACGACGTTATCTCAATGATTCCTGAGAATAATGTCTTCCACCTGCTGCACCATTTCTGATGTGCTCACCATTGTTAACCTTCCTTGTCTTTCCACATCGGTTAAATATGTGCGACTTTCTTCGAACTGCCTGGCAATATTTCACAATGGCTGAATGGACTATGCATGTGTCCCATACAGTGCCAATATTTGATGAATCTCCACAGTGAAATGTTTTGTCCACAAAAGCATACTGTTCCGCTTACTTCACCAGCTGGAGTAACTTTCCAGCTGATGCGCCATTTTTTTCTCATTCTACGTGATAACGGTTGCCACTATCCGAATGAAATTGCTATGCTTTTCAGCTATAACATTTTGAACATTTGTTCTAGATGAAATAATTAACTAAATTGGAAAAAAAAACAAGAATTAAAACATAAGAATTTTTTTTAAAAAATGGGAGAGGAACCTGAGAAATAATTTTTTAAATTATAGAAAAATTTCAAGAAAAAATTTTAATTACCAGAATTCTAGAACAAAAGAAAAAAAAAGAACTACACAACAAAATAATTAAGAAAGAGATAAATATACATAAAAGAATACTGAAAATAAAATAAAATTCAAATCATGAAAAAGTATAAACTGGGCCGAAAAAAAAAGAAAAAGAAAAAGAAGAGAAAAACCGCAAAGAAAATGAAAAGCAACATTTATAATTTCTGAATCCAGCTTTGGCCATATTAACTGGTTCAACATTGTTTTACAGATAACAATCAATCCCAGTAGATAAATATTATAAACCAATACACAAACTCCAGAAACTCAAAAAGAAACAAGATGCAAAAAAAGAATAAATTGCAATAGAAAAACCATTTAAAATATAAATATAGACATACCGATGTTTTTTGAAAAAAAATTTAAAAAATTCATCAACCAGACCAAAAAAGTCTACGAAAACTTACATGAGATGTGATGCAGAGTAACAACCTTTACACAATTATATATATATATATATATATATATATATATTCATTTTCAAAAAAAGCATTATTTTCTTTTGAGACTTTATAAATCATTTTACTGTTGCAGGATATACAAATAATTTCATTACTACTAGAGAGTTATCCCCACATCAGATTACAATATATTTTCGGTAGTTTTGTAATGAACATTTTTATATAATTAGTTTTGGTGCTATCAATAGTTTTGAAATTCATATTATTAGTTATGCACTTATATTTATTGAATGATTCTGAAGGTAAATAATATCTTATAGCTTCAAATGGTAATAAAGCTATCAAAATCAGAATTGATATGTTTCTTTATGCACACACACACACACGCACACACACACGCACATACACACACGCACACACACGCACACACATATATATATATGTGTGAGAGTGTGCATAAAGCACTTTGTATGAATCATACAATATTTCTACGCAATTATATAAATTTTCACATGAAACACTTATGTTAATCTGTTGCACTAAAATGAGGGTATTAAATTCAACCATGCTTTACTCATGGGTAAGATTTTAATTATCTTTAATTATCCCATCGATCATTGCATACTAAGAATTCTTTGACTACTGAATCCAAAGATGATGGCGAGAAAGAAGACGATTTAGTTGGAAAACCATCAAGAAAACTGGTAAAAGAAGTATTCGAAACCATCCGATAAAGCCAGAGATTTATTCCCAATTTTTCAGAAGAAATATTTACCATTTAGAAAAAGTACATTTTACTTTGAAAGAGCCTCAGCTATATTCAAAAAGACATTAGAAATTAATTTGTCCAAAATAGAAAAACATTTCGTTATGTTTCTTTTGTATACAAATATTCAATTTAAGTGCATTGTTAGCAATTTTATAAAATATATTCATATTTATAGATTTTATAAAATAAATTTCTTTGATAATTTAAATTTTTAAATCTTCTTCAACCGTAAGAAAATGTAAATGATACTCAATTTTTTTAATAAGAAAGGGATGAAAAATTTTTGATATGTATTTTGCATTTCGGTAAATGTAATATTTCATTCATCCTTTTTTAAAAGAATCGATTCATAGGATGTATTTGTATATGTTATTTTATTTGTTTAGCGGTTAATTACTTATTTAGTTTACTTTTTCCTGCTCCTGAAAGCAAACCTGTACTTTGTTGTAAATAAGTTTATCATGGCATTATTTTCTTTTTCTGGAAGGCTTAACGAAAGAATTCTCCTTTATTAGATAGCCTTAATTTTCTCTAGAGTGACGAAATGTTTCTGGAGAAGCAAAAGCTTGCATTAACAAAATGAGTGGCGCAAGATAATTCAAATAAATATTTAAGAGGTTTTCATTATTTTATTATACAGTTCTCCTGTTAGTTTTAAGGGAAAGGACATTTATTATTCTAAGGTCAAATAGAATGTTGTTTGATGTTATTAATTATACGAAATATTTAACACTAATGATACAATTTTGTGTTAAAATAATGAAATTGCTAACAATGTACTAAATTGACTTTTATTTAAATATCGTTGTTTTCCTGTGATAAAAATATTAGAGTGTAATTAGCAAAGTATAATCTTCTATCAGAATAAAAGGAAGAGTTTGTGGGAGGACGATGTAGTGGTAAGATTAAAAAATCGAGAATAATGAAATATGGTTCAAAGAATCTATGAGTATTTTGAATTTGTAGCTTGGAGTCGTTTTTTTGATATTCGCTTTAGAGTTTTTAAAATTTAGAGGGACCGTTGGGGTAGATTAAGTCTTCACTGTGCAAAATTCTTGTTTATATTGCGTCATATGATGTTACACTCTTTTAGATTCTAGCTAGCTATACTCCCATTATTTGTTTGATCTTTGCAGTGGAATATAGTTATTCGTAGATTGATATTTTTATACATTTGTTTGCTCTTTATTATAGAATTGGGATTGTTTTTCGAATGAATCATTTGATAACGGTACCCTACAAGCTATTAAGGAACCTACATTAGAATTTTTTTCCAGCAAAACAGTCATAATTTATACATCAGCCACTCTGCGATATAGTTAATCCTACTGTTCAAAACATCTTTATTTTTGTTTGTAGTCCCTGAAACCAAACGTCTTAGAAATACAAATTTTTAATATATAGCTTTCGATTTTTACATATTTTTGCTTTTCCGTTACGATCTGTGTGTTATACAGTGTTTAAATCCTCGTCGTCGCCGCACATGAACTTGTGTTCAAATCATGGCGTTTTCTATCATCGGCTTTATTCTGTCTGCTTTTTTTATTTTTGCTGATTTCGATTTAATTAAAAACTTTTCTTTTTCAAACTGTTTTCTTGAAGCTTACTTTTTTAAATATTTTTTTTCTGCGCTTTTAAGGTGTTTGTGTAATTAATGATGTTGAAGTTAATTAATTTACGTGCTTGTAAATTAATTGGTCAATTTTCAGAGAATTTCTTAAAGTAACGCTGAAAAGTTCTAATTGTGGATTTTTTAAACTTATTAAATCGTTTCAGTCAGAAACCTATCGATACAAATAAATCAGTATTCATACAGTATACAGAATGAATATATAATTTTTCTTACGAAAAGGATCTTTGAAAAAAATATTTCAATTGCACAACCAAGGAGCGAGTTTTTATTCCTCCTTTCCTTTCGTTCTCGTGCTAATTTCCACTCCGCTATGCATAGTTCTGGGATATATTACAGCAAGGTCTATACATGTTCGTGATTCAATAAACTGTTCTTAAAATATTCTTTAGGAGATCGCGATATTTATTCAATTGTTGATTGAAGTTTTATTTTAAATATTCCATCGTGCAAAAAACGAGTACACTAACTAGTATAATACAATACTGTTTATTTCTAAACACATTTGAACTAATTAAAAAGTTCTTCGAAAAATTATATTATAGTAATTTCAGTCATATTTTGAATAAATATCGCAACGAACACATAAAATAAAATTTTATGTTTATTTTATATGCATTAATTTTTTATGTTTGAAACACATTCGGGTTTTGTAGGAAAACGTTAACTATTTTTTCGTCGAATTTTAATATTTCTATTAATTTCATCCGAAATGTTTTGTAGAAAAAGTTTTGTTTGCATTTACATTAAGCCAATCCAAGTTAAAATTGGCGTTGTTTTATAAAAAAATTACATTATTCTACAATTTCATTTTCAAAAATTGCAGTTAAAACTTCTTTCACGTCAAATTTTGGAATTTAAAATGATACTATTCAAATATTTTATTATAATGGAAATAACAATATATTTAATTTTTTTTCAATAAAAAACCACATATATGAAATTATTCAGTATTTTGCTTCACTGCTTAACAATTTCTAAAAATATAACCGATTTAGGTTCTTATGACCTGTATTTATACTTTGGAATGAAGCATATTATTTAGATTTAGGGACTGAAGTAAGTTCTAGTTAAAACATTAAGTTAAGAATCAGCTGTTTATATGAAGTGGCTAAAACAGAGCGATTGAACTGGTAAGCTAAGAATTTATTGGTTGATTCTAATTTTGAATGGATGCGTTAAGTGGGACTCGAGGGAGAGGGACCTTATCTATCCTTCATTCAAAAATAAAATATTTTAACTTACTCTTGCGTGTCTTTGGTTAGAGTTCAGTGGTTATTGACTAATATATTTCACTGAGTGCATATATTAGTCAATATGGCAGTGAAGAACAGAGTTTTCAAACTGTTCTTTTTTTCGGCAATTGCTGAGTGTAGATTGTAAGTAAAAAATAAATTGAATGTGATGTTTAACACAGTCGAGTAGTTTTACGTTTTGAAGAAGAAGAATACCATTCGAATTGTTCCAGTAATTGGAGCATCATCGAGTGTTAATTAGCGGTTAATCAAAGGTGCTGAGGAAGGAACCACTCTCGAAAGCCCTTTTAATGGCTGTGGAAGCAACACCATGTACCTAGAGGACACATATGTAAACTTAATAGTGAAATGGTATATAAATTTCAAGTCATTTCACTTTTTAATTTTTCAAACTAAAATTTTCTTTTAATTTTAATTTTAATTGAATGTAAAATTAAAATTAAATTACTATTTAATTTTAATTTTACATAATTTTAAATATGGTTTTGCAAAATTAAAATTTAATAGTTTTAATGAGGAGGTACATACACATTATAAACGACAAAGATTATCGAGATTCAAAAATCTTCAACTTTGATAACTGTGTGTCTTTCGAATATTACTAATCCTCTAGTAACCGTTTTTGACAATTTAATACTTTATATGCTTGGAAGCTTGTTACATGAAATCCACTACGATTAAGAGATTGCAAGAAATTTTTTTTTGTGTTAGTTCTGTGCGTTATAAACTCAGCAATAATGTTCCTATGTGCCTCTGACGAATTCAACCTCTAGCATGTTTCTGGACTTCACATGGAGTAAGAAAAGTACTCTTTACCATCACAAGAATATTCTTGAAGTTGATTACTATGCCAAAGAATAATAAAGTGAATATTGTACACGAAAGCGGAACACTTCTTCTCTCTTTAATGAAGATACATGAGATTGCTTGTTAACTCGCTCGCTCTGAGCAGTAATACTAGGGGTATTGGTGGCGGGCCTCGTAATTTTGCACCTCGGTCAAGTGACAACTACGACACCTGAACTGACATCTCCATCTCCAAACTTCCCCACCACGCCAACGAGAGGACAAGGAACTTAACATATTTAACTTGCATCACTTTATAACATGCTAAATTTGTTTTCATTTTTATGCTGCATTCAAGTATGTAGATTCTCAATCCTTTGATAATCATCCAGTTTTGTAAAGTCCTTTTACTTTCATATTCTGTGTTAGTAGTATAACTACTCATGTAGCTACACTAAATACATTTTCTTGTCTTCGAATATTCTGTTTTTGTATATGATTCATTTTTCAAACTTATATGAAGGTTCAATCCTGCTTTTTAAAATTTAGTAAGCCATTCTCTAAATTATTCTACAAAATAATTTTTTTCCTATTTGAAAAGTCGTTATTACAATTATTATTTATATAGTAAAGTCATTCATTTTAATTCCAAACAAAGTCTACTTTTTTATCTTTTTCGCCTAAGGAGACCGAGGTAAACTAACAATGATTGCAGGCACCCGGGAGGAACATTACTAGAACTAATTTACATAAACAGAAGAGTTAATATAATTAATTAGTAAGAAGATTTCGAACAAGCAACATCAAAAAAATTAAATAAATAAAGCACAAACAATCAGACAACATCAACAAAAAAGGATAAACCATCCTACAAGAGTGATTGTGATTGCTTTTTACCATCTCACTGAGAATCAAATTGAGGGCTATTAGCGAAGGACCTCGTAATTTTAAACTTTGGTCTTGTAACGAGGATGACATCTGAACTGACACCTCCCTCTCAAAAGGGAAGGACTTGAGACTTCAAACAGATTGAATATGCATTAACATCTCCCCAGTCGTGTCTTCAGTGGTATCAGGGCTCGAATTCATGACTAGATGAGTACAACGCCGGCTACAACTACTACTGGACTTCCGCCTACAACAACTACTACTACTACTACTGGACAACTACTACTACTACTACTGGACTACTGGGCTTCCGCCGCCTAACGAAGATTTATTGAACATTACATTGAGATTGCCTTGAGATTTTCTATGGATATATCCTGTCTTTTATTTATGTAATTATTGAGACTTTCCATTCTGGAATGGAAACATAAACCCATATAAAACCGAATAAATGTTCTTGACATGCTAGAAGGGAAAGGTATGGAGTGCATAATGTAGAAGTATAATAGGGCTTAAACTCCAAACAGCGTGATTGAGATTATCTTAACAAACGCCAATCAATCAAGAAATTTCTGTCCTTTAAATAATGCAGAACTTAATTTCCTTTAGAAACGAATAAAAAACGAAGTACTCAACATGAAAAACTTGCATGCTATTGCCTTATGCACATTAGTATCCGAGGGGATCACAATATATTTTTATGGGATTTATTTTTCTCTAATTTTGATAAAACGAGCCGTTTTTTTTTCAAACATTTTCTGATGAGCAGTTTTTTTCTTTGTTCTTATTTTTCAATTTGATGAAATTTTTACTCTTTTGTGCAGTTAAAAATGAGTTCTACTAATACGAATCTACTAGTTAATTTATCTTCAGTAAGTAAATCTTAGATCATTTCGAGAAATGTCTTATTAATTAAACGTTGTCGAGTAGCATATGTAATTCAACGATACATTTGATTCCACTCAATTACATTCATTTCAATTTTGCATTTTTGTACAATTACAAACAATATAAATTTTGATATGATTTTCTGATTTTTAAACCAAAATTTAATTCAGTAAAGAGTAGAAATAATGTAGAGACTTAATTGTGAACGAAGAGTTTTTTAAGGCTTGAAGTGCATGAGAGATATTTTGGCTCTTTTGATGGCTATTTACAGTAGTTTATTGCACATAAATATTATATTTCCGTATGGCTTGAATATTCTGAATGCATAATTGAAATATTTCAACCAATATAATACTAATTTTTACATAAGAGAAGCTACTTTATTCTTATAGCTAAGCTTACAGATTAAAGGAAAATCACTTGTCATTCTTCGTAAAAGTTTCGAAGGGAAACTCTCATCGTTGTGAACCTCTGGAACGAGAAGGGAGTACTCATCCTATGAAAGCTTTTATGCTTAGGTTCCCCTTTGCTTAGTGAAAAACATCAATTAAATCCCCTCTAAAAGCTTCGTAGATAAATTTACTTAAAATAATTGGTAATCTCTTCCATTAGTAGCTCAGTTAACTGATGGCTTAGTAATTATTACATGGAACAGGGATGGCTTGTTGTTTTAGCTCGAAAACAACTTTATGGAAGTAGAGATTAGAGGAGGGTCACATCTTTTAAAATGATTGCATTCATTAGTTAACTTTACATTTCAGAAAAGGAATAAATTGCTCCATAAAAACCAACAAATATTAACACATATTTAAAAAGTTCTATGCAAAGTTTTTTCAAAGAACAGATTTGGACACCCAAGGTGTGTTTTTTATAATTATTATTAAGTTACTCAATTAAATATAAGAATTAAAGTAAACGATGAAATATCGAGAAATGGACAATAGTAAACTTTTCCGGTATTAAAATTAAAAGAAACGATAAATTATCAAATTGAATATATTTAAGCTAAATGTATTTAAAATTGAAGCAAAGGATAAAAAATTGAAAAGTGATCTGGAACGCCAAAAGTGATACACCTAAAATAATAGCCCCTTGGAGGCTAATAAAATAGTGGTAGTTATATTCAACTTTTTATCGTTTGCTTCAATTTTAATTACATTTAGCTTCAATACATTCAATTATTATTTGCTTTAATTTTAATTTATTTAATGAGCAAATTTCATATCTTACGTATCTGCAAGAGCATTTAATTTTAGAATCTGTTTAATGACTCAATTGCACCGAAACACATTTTTCTATTATTTGAACCTCAATCAAATAACATTTCCTCTTCAAGCTTCCCTTCCATGCTAAAGGAAGGACATGGAGCCTCGACATATTTAACTTGCATCAGCCTCGCTTAACGGCGGGTCTTTAGTGGCATCATGACAAGAAACCACGATACGAAGAAAGCATCCCCTACTGTGTGCTCGCGAATATGATCATTCGGCTACTACGACCACTCCCGCTTGGATATTTGTATCCCCAAACCAAGTACTGTTCAATATATTTCAAATAAGTTAATGCTTCAGTAACCGCTGTCTATAAAATAGGAAATAATAGAAACGTCTAGAAATGACAAACGATAAAGTATTATTTCCAGCTATTTATTTTCAGCTTCTGCCTACAGTTAGTAATTAAATTTCTCGTGTCATCTGTTTCTATTCTCTAAAAAACTTTTTCTTAAGCTTATAGAGAAATTGTGTGTTCTTCATTATTTCTTTACATTCTTCTTTTGAATGAAGATAAGTATTGTGCTTAAGAGAACTTTTTCAAACTTAGTGACTCAAAAAACAAAATAATTCTATTATAGTTCAGTAAATAATTCGTTTTTCAAAGTTAATGAATTGAAATGAAAAAAAAAATTACAAATGATTGTACACAGCCAATATCAAATAAAATAGATTATGATCCTTTTTGAAATTTTCACTGAATTTCTTTATGATAAACTAATGTTTAATTTATTTTTTTCGAAATCATTATTTTATTCTGAATTGAACAAATAAGAAATATATTAAATGGTTAATATTTTAGAGTTTACTTTTACAAATTAAGAAATTGAACATACTTTCTGCTCTAAAAATTCCAATGTACGTTTAATGATTTACCACAAAATGAAAATGTAGAAATAGAATATTTTAATATTTAAAAAAAACCATATATATATATGTGTGTGTGTGTAATTTTATGTATTATGTATGTATGTTTTAATTTTAATTATTAATGATATTTCCTAATCTAAATGTGATTTAACTCTTAGTATTCAATTACATGTAAATTCCAAATGATATATATATATATATATATATATATAACCGCTTTAGATTTTATTGTTATTAATTTAAATTTTAAGAATGTTTTTATTTTGCTCTATTGATAGTAATTCTTTCAAGGAGCTCACGCTGATTTCCTTAATTTTATGCAAACTAGAAAAGAAGTAAAATGATTTTCTAATTTATTATGTATAGATGTTTATAGACACAGCCATAAGAATATACTGATATTTCGAATTGCACTATATTTTCTAAAAAGAAACGTCATTAATCACTATTGTGTATGTCATGTAAATTTTACTAGAATGGAATTTGCATCCAGGATACCTTTCAGTGTTTCAAATTATTCACTTTTTACTTGAGTACTTTTTCTGTTAAGTGGTTAAATTATGTATTTTATTTTCCTCAGATCAATAATTTTTATTTTTTTATCACAAAATTATTTTGAAAAAAAATTTCTAATTATTAATTTGTTTAGTAAGAAGAACTGTTGCGGATCTGAATTTGTGTAAAATTGTCTTCCTAAGAACTTTCAAACCATATAAATCATTTAGAAATAGCTAGTCTTCCTAAAATAATAGAGGATTGATATAATTCTATGTTGGTTCCATAATTAGCTTTTTAAGATAAAAGGAATACAAATAAAGAACATATATGCATTGTTCTTTTTGGAATTAATCCATTTTTTAATTAAATAGTTGCATGGGGATTAGTTCTCTGTTGTGAATGCGTAACCTTACCTCATAACAAATTGCAAAAGAGACATTTTTGCAAACGCCAGAAAAAACAAAAGAAAACTGTAAGATAAAAGAAACAAGTTGGTAATGCTTAAGAGAGAAGGTAGACGCAGAAATGGGGAATATAAGAACATGGCAAACAATACAAAAAAAAATGGGAAAATTGAAAAGTTTAAGAGAGAAAATTTTGTTGTAGAAATCCAGAGAGAGAAAAGTAAGACCTCGTATTTTCTAAATTAATAATACTAAATAAAAACTTAGGAATGGGTTAGAATTCTGAAAGATATTAACTTTCCATTAATAAATGGGATGTTTAAGTAATGGAAAATGAAAGTTACAGTCGTCAAAAATAAGAGCACAAATAAGTTTTTGCAATTCTCATCGCATGTAGAAATTTTTTTATCAATGTTAAGGGCTCGAAGGAAACTAAAGTATGACGTTGAAGAATTAATTAATTAACTCTAATAATGTAATTAATGAATTTTTTAAATGAATAATTATTTTTCTTTACAATACCTTATTTATTTCCCACGTATTTAATCTCTAACCTTAATATTTGTTTACCAAATTTCTCTAAATATTGCTTGAAAGTTTTTGAGTGATAAGAACTTAGAGAATAGGTATCTTACTGATAGATGTGAATCGCAAACAATTGACGATAAACATTTTTCTGCTCAACACGTTTCAAATTATTTTGCACCAAACGATAGATCATTTTTACCCAATTCTAAAAATATAAATAAAATTGATATATGAGCTTTATAAAAAGAATATGAATAATTAAACATACTTACGGAAAAGAGTTGCTGTAAAATACCCAAAATTTGATTATTTTAATTTCCCACGTCATAAAATTCATGAATCTTAATTTTTTTTGTAGTTTCCTCCATTAGTTCAAAAAAAAAAAAAAAAAAAGAACAATTCTAAAATTACGATTAGATGTCTCGAGTTTTAAGAGGTTGCTTACTAGAGTATAAATTTTAATTATCGGTGGAATAATCCCATGGGAAAAACGGAAAGTGATACATATTTTAAAGAAATGTTTAACTAAGCATCTAATTATTAAGAGGATAATAAATCAGAAAGAATTTTTAACACCTTTCTCTTACATGCTCGAGTTTTGGTTATTTGTGTTGAAATATACTTTAGATATTTCTTTGATATAAAGAAACTTAAGATACAATTTTAATAAGTATATATGCATTAACATTAATAATGTATATTTAATGATAAATAATAATTAAAATAAGACATTTTACGCAATGATATTTAATAAATATTTCTTCTAACTGAAAACAGAATAATTCATCAATATCTATCTTTAAATTGCTTCTCTGGAGATAAACAACTTACTAAGTCGAAATAATTGCTACATTTTCCCCCAAAAGGCGATAAACCGTTAAAGCATTTACATTTCACATGAAAACTCTCTGATTTATTTAATCAATATGATTTTTCATTTAATGCTTATTATTTAACCGTTGTATAAGGTCACTGAATATAAAATGTCTATTTAAAAACAAAGCTTTGAAAATTATTTGCATTTAACTAAAGAATTTAGGCGTCATGTATGATTAATTAAATATGTAACAGAAATACTATTCAACAATGAAATAAAGAAGAAAACAAATGTTTTCTTACTTTAGCAATATCGTTGACTTAATTTTTAATTTTGAAGGCATCAAATTTCAAGTAAGAAGGTTGCATTATCTTTAAACATCTGGATCATCTTGTAGAAAAGTGCTTAGCTATATAAATATATTGGTATTCCTCCTTTTATAGTAAAGTACTTGCGAATATTTATTTTCTTTCTTCGTTTCAACATCTTTTTTGGTCTCAGTTTTTATTGTTAACTTTTATCTCAATAACGCATTTTGCTATCCAGAAAGTCTGAAGTATGGAGTGTTTATTTATAAATCACATAAATTTCATTGCATTTGGGTATGTTGCTGCTCTTTATAATGAATTTGTTATTATAAAGAGCAGCAACGTATCATAGGTCCATATTAAGTGTTTCACATTGTAATCTTACAAAAAACTCATTTTCAAGTTATTATTTTTTAACACTTTTTGTTTTTACCCAATTAAATAGAAAAAAATATAATATATTTTTTTAAAAACCAGTCTGTCCAATGGATGAAATGTTTCTTTTTTCTTCAGCACATTTCAAAACACATTGATCTTTCAACTTTTTGTCTCATCAATTTCTTGCGTTATGCAATAAATTATATGATTATGACATCTTTTTTTTTAATATTCGATTGATTATTGGTTTGATCTGTAGGGAGCGTAATTCTAGAGAAGATGCATTCACTGTCCATATGTGGGTGTTTAACATGGATTCAGATTTTATTTTTCTTTGATTAATTTATTGTTTTTGAACTGCTTTCATTTGGTTGAAAGCAGTTCAAAACAAATTGATTTTAACAGTTGAAAGCATTCTGTTATTCATTAAAATTGGAATCTTCTCATCTTTATATATATTTTTTTCTGTATTATAAAGGATTTTTATTGTATTTGGAATAAACAAGTAAAATAAATAAATAATGAACTTCTTGAAAGAAATCGTCATATTTATTTTTCAAGTATTGTTTAGTATAAGAATTAAAGATTATCAAGCATACTATAAGAATATATATATATATAATTCTTACAGAAATACTAAGGTGCTTAGTAATTGTAATTGTATGCAAGAGGAGCAAAAAAAAAAAAAAAAAGAAAGAAAGAAAGAAAAAAAATGCTAACTTTTTTTTTAACTTTTAACCATGAAAGAAACAAACCATCTATATTTCTATTAACAAAGCAAAGCAAAAAGTCCAACTTTCCAGTTAGCGTATATATATAGATTTGAAAAAAAAATGAACAATAAAATTTCTTTACAGAATTCGAATAATCTTTGAAAATTATTAAATGTACGTTGTAACAATAGATTTACACATTTTTAAATGTTGTTAAATAATAATTTTTGTTCTTTATTAGTAAGTTTTACTTTTAGTTTTAAATATAATTCCTTACATTTTGCTTTAAATAAGGATTATTTTGTATATATTTAATCTGGAGCTATCGGAGCACTCAAAATAAATCATTTTAAAGAAACGTCTCTATACTATTAAATTATGTATGAAAGAATATGAAAAAAAAAAAAATAAAAAAAAATTTGGTTTAGATTAAATGAATTTGCTTATTACTCACAATTATTTGAATATTAACTACCGAATTCTAGATTACTTATTTTTAAACAAATATGTTTTCAAATAATACATTAACTTTTTAATGTTGAGGTAAATGTCACTAAAATCAATGAATTATTTTAGATGTGGGGATATATTATGAAGTAACATGTAAGAAGAAACAAGTAACTTCACGCTATATAACAATTTGTGTCTGAAATGTTTCCTCCTTTCATTCTAGAAGAGCAGTAAGGTATCAATTTATTATTATTTCCTTCATACAAAGAAGCTCATCTAATAAAGTAGAATTTGCTTCTATTGAAGAATGGAGTAATGCAGAATAGAATTTTTCTTTGAGTAATCTGGAGGAAATGAAATAGAAGCATTTTTTAAGGAAACCAGGATGTATTTCGTATATGTATTGTATGTAGAATAAATATATTTATGAATTATAATAATATTTATGTGTAAGTATTCCAAAAAGATGAGCGAGAGCTGAAATAACCTAAACTTTATTTATGATATTACGTAATTCTCGGATTAAAGTTAGTTTGGACAAAAATTGTGTTAAAACATATATATATATAAAAAAGCGTTGGTATATGTTTCATTCACGAAGTATGTTTTTTACATGTTATTGTTTGGAGGGTAAATATAGTACGAAAAATTAACAAAGTATTTCACATTCATATTAAAATATTTTTCTGGTGTTTCTACAGTAAAATAGTTACATGTAAATATTGCGATTCCTTTTTTAATTTGATTATATAATGTCAAAAATAAAAATAATATTTACATTTTAAAATGTTTTAAATAAATCATCATTTGTAGTAAGCAAATTTAAGACTTTAAAAAACATTACTAACATTATTAAAATAACCAGAATATTAGAAAGTTATGAATAAAATAAATTAATGGACATTTAACAAAAAATAATTTCTGAGTTTCAGACTATACCTCATTGACAATACATGAAAATCATGAATTATTTATTGGAATGTCATATAAATATTTTAAATTTAAATTGGGGCGAATAAAAATGAATTAAAATTTAACATTTAAAACACATAGTAAGAAAATGTTATTATAGACTACACTCCATCTTTTAAATAAATTTGTCTGATTAAATTGTATTAATATGGCTTGCCAATTTTCTGATAATATACTTACATTTTAATAATGTATAAAAATCAAATTTTGCTGTTCACTCTTCTATAAAAGGTTAAATGAATTTTTAGCTTTGATATTTTCCATTATTGCTTAATTAGAATTAGGTTTATACATCAAAATTTGCTTATCATCAAAAAAGTAACTTGAATCAAGGAACAATGCAAAAAAATATTACAATCTCAAAAAATTAGTCTCACTATTGAATGCAATTTGTCTTTCAATATGTAAAATCATAAATTCGACAATAGAATATTAGTAATTTATGCTTTTAATCAAATATATATTTTTATGACAAAACAGTAATGATAAAGTTGAAAAAATATATATCTACTATTTCAAATTTGATGCATGATTTGAATTGTTTTTTTTTCCAAGAAAGATAATCTATACTAACAATTTTTAACTTCCTGAGTTTATTTTTTTTTTCTGAAGCATTTTTTCATCTGAACATTTCATTATTCATGCTCATTCTGAAACATTTCATTTTATTCATCTCTCTCTCCTCTTAAAATATCTCTCTTTTTCTATTTTTTGCATGACTAGTAGGAATTTAGTTTTAGCAGTAAAAAATGTCTCAGGTGTAAAACTTATCTTCATCGGTATTAACCTTTCAATTTCCATGTCATTCAATTCCGGTCATTTCGTTTCATATGATTACGTAGATAAACTTCCTAAAAATAATTCATTACAAGGTTTTCCCAAACCAATAACAGTTATATACTTACGCCCTCTAGCGATATTAAGGGAACTTTATGCGATCTTTTACGGCATTTTAAAAGCCCAATTAAGGTGCATTTTTCTAAGATGACTGCCTCGATGTGCAGGAATTCCTTTATATATTAAACCGTTGCCTTATTGTGATGCCTGTTATGAGTTAGCGGTAAATTAAGGCATGGAGCGATAAAATTGCTGTTTTAAATATTATGAAATAGATAGTTTAAGTCAAATTACTTGCTATGAATAAAGCACCTTTAACAATTTGAAGGAGCCTTATTCAGTTTAAATATTTTAACAATAATTCTACCGTGATATTAATAACAGGTTAAGTATTAATGTTATCAATGAAAGTGCCGGGCTTGAGTGTATTTATTAAAAAATTTAACTCATTTTTTTAACCATGCAGAATATTTCGCAAAAATAGTTAAAGATAATGCGAGAGTAAAAAAATAAAGAGAGTAAAAAATAAATTTTTCGTTGATATTAATGGGCATTTTTTGCTTAAATATAATGGCGGTATTTTGCGTGGAATAAATTCTGATCTAATAGCAATTTAAGGATTTTATAATAAGAAATGTTGATCATATACAACGTAATATTATTCTTTTTCAAGTTATTTGTTACTTTATATATTTATGTAATTTTAACCCTATAACTCAAAAGGTATGAAAAGAACAAAATATTAACCCATACAATTTCTGATTGATTTTAATTATTTAAATAACTCAATAAATTTAATTAGTTGCTGGTACGCTTAGTAATTATTGAAAAACTATAGAAATTTTGAAGTACAATAATTTCGATACCAAACACTTAAAAATGTATTAAAATAGCAAATATAGCAATAAACATACCTTATGTTTCGAAATTTTTTTTCACAAAACAGCTTTTAGAAATTACACTAAAAATTAGTGAGAATACATGTCATTGAAGCATTATCTCCTCAAGGACTCATGAATATTTATTTAAATATATATATAAAAGTTAATGCAAAATTATAAACTAACTGATTTTATATCGATGGAATTTTACTCTGTACCTGATCTTTTTTTGAATATAATGTCGATAATTTTAGTGAATTATTTAGTTTTAAGCCAATACACAAAACGAATCCTGTTCATTAATCCATGTAGAAATTTAATGAAAATTGAAGGAAATCTCAAAATATACAAATTAAGCAAATTGATAAAACAAAGAGATAATATTTCGTTTGGGAAAATATGACATTTGTGGTAAAATTATTAAGTAAATGCAATTAAAATAACTATATAAGAAGAACATTATTTATTTATAATTCAAATTTTCTAAAAGCAATATTTCTTTTTCAGTTCCAGTTTCTGAATAAATTAAATTAGAAACAATTAAATTGAAC
>BMAW01057581.1:0-10942 GCA_019974015.1 Nephila pilipes | reverse complement strand
GAGATTGGCTTTTATGTCACAAATTTAAAATATGTAGGAATAGGAAAAAAGTGCTATTAAAAGCTCAGAGGAACAACATGACATTATCCTGAATCATATTTTTATTTGAATTAAAAATGCTGAATTAAAAACAAAAGGAAATTGTTGCTTTGAACTTGTTCTTAAGTATGTTACAATTAAATTTTTTTAAGCAAACAAAAAATCTCCTTGAAAGCTTAAATTTTTTAAGGTAAACTGAAAAGTATTTAAAATTTTTATTATGTATGTACATGTTGCATAGGATACTTCAAGTATGCAATAAATATTTTTTTGCTTTATATATTGTCATTCATCTCCTCTGAAAAAGCTGTCAGATTTCACTAATGTGATTGCAACACATAGTTGCTGAAACATATCTATCTAATAATTACACAAGCTTCACACAAACGTTTAATGATCACCTTAAAATGTTATATGGAAGCAATATCCTAAGGAATAACAAATGGCTATAAATATTTGATTGGTCTTCAACTGAAGTATTTTGAATGTCTTTCAGATAAAAATTCTATTTATAGTAATAAAATATATAACACTAGCTATTTTTTAAAATAATGAATACCAATATGTTTGGTGTCTGTGTTATAAAAAGTAACAAAAAAAAAGTGTTCAATTGGCCGTTAAATATTCTGTTGTAATTATTTCAACCAGTGTGTACGGCCATCTGCATGCTGAATAACATTCTGAATCAATAGAAGAATGTAGATGTCTTGGGGAAAAAAATTCTGTTTGTGTAAAATGTGGCTTGATCAATACCATAATTCAGAATAACATGTCATGTTATCTTTTCAAAGATAGTTGTCAATGTTTTCAACAGAAATGTTTAAAATTCTGGAACTCACACAATCACCAGATTTCAATCTTAAAAGAAAACTGTGAATCATTTTGAAGTATTTAAAAAATCACTCAGCTCCAACTTACAACTAAAGTGCACCCTTGATTGAATTTCCGTTTGAGAGGTCATCTCAGTTCAATAGCTCAAATTACTAATTCAGTGACCCAGAGATGTGTTTAGTTGGGGGAATCTAAAATAATTATGTTAAGTATAAATGATTGTTGAATATTATTGTTTAAGTTTATTAACTATAGAATTATTTATAAATAGTATTTGTTTCACAAGAAAGTAGCTTGTGTACTTTAATAGCTAAAAGTGTTTTGAACAAATTTTTAAAATAATACTCTGTTTAGTAATTTTCTAAAAATTTAATTTCAGAGAAAATGGGCTGAATTATCTTTGAATCAGACTCTAGATGTCAGGCCTTATACATTTAACCCTAATATTCAATATATTGCCAAAATAGTCCTTGAAGTGGACTTCCTTGATAAGAAAACGTAAGTAAATTCTTTAGAATTATATTATAATTTGCTTTTTCTTTTTGTGAAATATAAATTCAAATTTTATATTAATTTAGGAGGAATTTTTTTTAAATTTAGTAATAATTTGTATATGAAGTATTTTATCTGTTTTCATATGTTATTGTTTTCTTGCCAAATCTGATCAGATAAGTGTCAATTGAAATTATTCAGATCTTGTCTGAACTGGAATAACGAAAAATATTGACTTATGAAATTTTTTTTGGAAAGTTAAATTATTTTTGAAACTATACCTGAATCTACTTGTTATCTAGCATTTAATTTAAATAGAATGATTTTTTTTTTATATTATAAAAATATGCATTTAATATTTCGCTTTGTAATAAGTATAATTTTCAATTAAAATGTTTGTGCAAGAGATAGAACAAACATTATCATAGTATATTTAGTATAATTACATTATACACAATAGTTTGTATATTTTGAGAAATTTGCAATATATATATGTAATGTATGTGTATATATAAGGTTGTGTGATATGTAAGTAAGGTTGTGTATAATGTATTATGTAAGTAAAGATTTTTTTTCCTTCTAGTTTTCTAATTTATTATTTCTTATCAAATATAACAAATTAAATTAATTTTAAAAACTTCAATAATGATATGCAATTATAAATAATTTTATGTTTGTGTTTTTATATTACAACTTGAAAAATAAATATTAGTTTCATTTTTTACTATGTTTTTGAATTAGAAGTACAGAAATCTCTATTGTTATTTTTTTTCTATAACAGATGTAATTAATTTGCTTGTCCTTCTGAAAAATAAATAGTATGCGTGTTACACACAAATTTGATTTGATTTTTAATGTTATTTTTTTTTTTTTTTTTTTTTAAAAAAAAAAGGTATTCATGATGGGTATTTTACAATGACTATAGATTTTTTTTTCCCATTTATATTGTAGCACTTTGGAGCCATATGATACAGAAAAAATGGCTACAGAATATGTAAGGAATTTTTGCAAACAAGCATTCACCGTGGGACAAATGGTAAGATATTGTTGTATTTTATAAAAAATTGATATTAAAATTGCAATTTCAATATATGAAATTCAAATTTTGATTTCTGTTCAATTAAAAATAACTAATGTAAATTTCTAATGGGATATTGTAACTGATGTTTTATGAATTGATTTGCTAGTCATGACTCCATCAATAACTCTAGATAATAACTTTATAATTTAAGAACTGTACAATTTTGAAGTATTTTAAAAAAGGCATAATTTACCAATTATAAATGCATGCAGTTTAAAATAAGCTCATAGACATTCTAAAACTTTTCAAACTATACCTAATAATTGTAATAAATGTGTTGCTATAGAAGTAAAAGATGTATATTAAAAGTATATTAGACTGGAAAACTTAAATCCAAACAATTCTAGTTCATTTGCTGCAGTGTTTGTTATGAATTGTAATAGTCTTGCGAGATAGAAATTGGCAGCTTTCATTGCAACATGTTTTACATTTTTTTTACTGTGGTTTACTAATTCATTTTATCTGTTTATATTTTATGTTTGAATTGAAAATAACAGTGGAACTACTGCAGGACTTTTTTTTTAGTTCTAATTTATGTTTACAATTTTTTTTTAAAATCAAATGTAATAAATATAGTTGTGAAATCACATATGTAATATTATTGTGAAGCAATGCATTTGCTACTTTCATGTAATTAAATTATTCTGTCTGAAAAAAAAATTCATTAATATCTTAATTTTAATTATACAAAAACAAAATGAGTGCAAAAAGTTTATATATATATATAACACATGGATCAATAAGTCCCGAGACTGTGCGGTCGTTTTTTGCGATTTCCTCCTTCAAACGCACCAGCAAGTCAATATAATAATCACTGTTGATCGATTTACCTTTTTCGAGGTAGTCAATGAAAATCACGCCATGCGTATCCCAAAAACCTGACGCCATGACTTTGCCAGCTGACTGCTGCGTTTTCGGACGGCTTTCGCCAGCTGTGCACCTCTGCCACTTCGACTCTGAAGTGTAGTGATGTATCCATGTTTCGACCATGGTCATGTAATGACGCAAGAAATCTTTTTTGTTGCGAGTAAATAGCGATAAACAGCTTTCTGAATCATCGACTCGTTGCTGTTTTTGTTCCATCAAAAGCAATCGCGGCACCCACTTGGAAAAAACCTTTTTCATGCTCAATTTTTCATGAAGGATAGTAAATACACTTCCATATGATATCTGTGTCATCTCAGCAATCTCACAGAGTTTCACTTTACGATCTTTCATTATAATTTTTGTCACTTCACTCACATTTTCCGGTGTAACCGCTTCCACAGGTCTACCCGAGCGTTCTGCGTCATTTGTGTCGGTACGACCACGTTTAAACTCGGCAAACCACCGACAAATCGTTGCTTTTGATGGACAAGAGTCCGGGTAACATTTTTCAATCCATTGTTTCGCTTGCACGGTGTTTTTACCCATTAAAAAACAATGTTTTATCAGAACACGAAACTCGGTTTTTTCCATTTTCTAAACAAACTACAAAACGACTTTACTCCAACCTCGATAACTCAGCTGTTTCTGGTCCGATCGACTTAAAATTTTGACACGTTTCAAGCAAAGGTTAGTACTCTAGAAAGACCTGGTTACTGGTTTACTACGAGCGCCATCTCTGGGTTAGTCTCGGGAGTTATTGATTGATGTGTTATGTATTAGTAAAAGATATTGAAACTTTTCAAAATATGAAACAGAAAAGAATAAGCATTTGTTGTGTTATGATATTAATCTTTCATATATGAAGTAACTAATATTACTTTTCTCTCTCTATATATATTTTGTTAGTAATTTTTATTAGGTAACTCATTTCTCATGATAAAAGAAAAAAATTTCTCTTAACTTTTTTTGAAACTAACACAATCTTTATTTGCTGTTTATGGTTAAAGGGATATCATTATATCGATTATAAGCATTAATTTTAAAGTCATGGAGCATAGTTTATTTTATTTAATCCAAATTTCATGGTTTGAATTTCAAGGCAAAGGCTTAAATGTTACAAGTTCTACTTCAAGTGGAACCTTCAAATATAAAGAACACAATCTATATCAAGCTCTGAATAGAATATGTAAACTTTTAAAATTAAATGTTTTTATATAATAGATTAACATGGAGTATTTTAGTTTGAATCCTGGTTACAAATATGTTCAACTTATAGCTTTTAGGAATTTTAATGTGAGGTCCTTTTTTTTTTCCTAATATAGAGATATAATTCTCTAAAAAATATACATTTTTTTTATATTAATATTATAAGACAGGGTTACATTCTTAAAGGCCAATTTTTTATTTATAACTATTGAGTAAATAATTGTTCAGAATTTAACATACTGGATACTTGAATGTTACCAGTTTCTAGATGATATTTTTTTAAAGAAATCTAGTAATTTTTAGTTATTTAATTTATAAGAAAACTTTAATAAATCATTTTCATTGAGTATTAAAACATGTGAAAATATTTGGTTTTTTTTAGTATATTATTTGTAAATAGTAATTTAAATTTATTAATTCTGAGTAGATATTTATTTATGACAGTAGACAGTGAGCTTTTTTTTGTTATGGAAAACTTTCTTCCAGTTTATTCTTAATCAAATAATATGGCTTTTCAGTTAATAGCAATGTGTTATAAACATTGCTTTTCTTTTTATTCTGATTTATTGTTTTTGATATTTTTAGACATGTGGAAGTTACAACATCCACAAATCGCAAATATGTCTTTACCCTTAAAGGATGTGCTGGGTTTCCATCTGGTCAAATAGGATTCAGCTTACCTATGGTAAGTTTTTGTTTTTTCAGTGAGAAATAATGGGACAAAAAAAGTTTTACTATTCATTTTGCATCTACACGCATATCATGAATATATCTTATAGCATAATCTGGAGTGATCATAAAAATATCAGTATTTATTATCATTAATAAACCTATTGTTATTTTAAGAGAATAAGTTTTTATTTGTACTTCATAGTAATAATGAACATAGTGGTAAAGTATTTTAATGTTAAAACTAATGTAAAGAACTAGGCATCTTTACAGTAGTTGACTAGAAGCAACAAATATTTTAATGCAACTTTTAGTGGTTCTCAATAAGTTTGAATTGGATGGCTCAAAATAAAAAATATAAAAAAATACTTGAAGGACATTATTTTAAAACATGACTTACATTAAATTTAAACTTTAACAGAAATTATGTATCTTATTCAGGAGAGAGAAAAAGAAATGAGCAAAAATTTGCAATTGAAGAAATAGCAGTGAAGAAAAAACTTTGCATCCTTCTCATTATCTGTAGCATGCTTTGAAATTCATCAATTCTTTGTAGGAAATTATTGGGATTATTAGAATTTTGTGAAGAACAAATTAATCTGTCTGTTTGAAGCAAAGCAAAAGTGATAACTTTGCTTTGCATGATCTTAAATTTATTGATTGTCAACATTTATAATATGTGACTGGGATCATTCCTCTGCTTTGAAAGAGTCAGAAATTTTTTGAAAATGAGGTTAATGACAGAGATTGAATGGGTTTATCAATATTAACCATAAATCATTTTTCATGTTTATCTGATATTTTAAAATTTAAAATAGCAATTGAAGTTTAAAGAATCAGTAAAAATTGTAACAATATGTGATATTGCGAACATGTTGTTATAAGTCATGAAAGTTGCAGTGACAATTTAAAAAAAAAACACGGAGCCAAATTCTGTTAACATAATATCAGTATTTTGTGATAACCACATACTTGATTTCTAGATGTGTTTTAGGAAATAGCATTGCCTTTTCCATCAGTGTTTAGTTTTCTGCTTTTTTTTTCTTTCTTCCTTCTGCCTTTTTTGCAGTATATTGAGTTTCTAAAAATGAGATTGTTGAAAATCAAATAAACCATTTTTCCATTAACAGACTGTGTATAATTCCAAACAGAAATTCTGGGGAAAGGGGTGTTTTTTTAAAGAGTTCGTTTGTATTATATGGAATTTATTATATTTTCCTTCCAATTGAAACTTGTTACAGCAACAAAATCCAAATTCAAACTGAACAAGGGTTACACTTTTTGTAGGCAATGCTAATGTGTAGCCAAATGAATGATGCTAAACCATAATTGGTATCTCAAAGATAGGCATCAGCATACTGCCCTTGGATTTCAAAATAATTTCCTTTGCAGACACTTTAAAAGAGAAATATACAATTAAACATCATTAAAAGATTACATTATTATATTATACAATTTAAAGTGTAATAAGTAACTCTTATTTATAAACATAAGAGTTTAACAAACAAATTAAACATACATAAAAAAGTTGTGCTCAAGAGTTCATGGACTATATACAGATGTTTATATGCAGTGGCTTGTTTTTACTAAAACAACTTTAATTTTGTCCTCTTTTCTTGGTATTAATTCCTGGGTTCAACCATTGAACCATAGTTGCAAATGGGTAGCATATATTTTTGGGGCAAAACAAGAGTGCCTTTTTTAATGTTTGTTTTTCAAATTGTCTCTTCCTCTGTTGCTGAAGAATATTTGTTTTGGAACCACTTAGTCAAAAAAGCTGGTTCAATTTAGTTACCTTCTGTTCATTTTGAGTGATATTTAAAAAACTTGGCTCCAGTGTCCACCGATATTAGGAGATCTAGATGGCAAAAATTTCCAAGAAATTGGTTATAAGACTAAATAAGAATTTAAATTAACGAAAATATTTTTAACAAGGGCATATAATTTTTTCAATTCTGAACTAGCTCCAATTGATTTCTAGGAAATTGGTTGTATTATATGAAAATATATTGTAGAGAGCAAAGATTACATTGGGCTAAAAACATTTTACAAGTGGAAATTAAAGCATACAATGTTTGATCAATTATAATTTTGAAATGCACTACATAAGTAGAAAAACAAACTGCACCTGAAATTTTATTGTAAGTACCTGTACATTGATTTTCATGTTTCATTAGCTTCCATACTTGTGTATTGGTAAATGGAAGAGTAATTATTATTCTTTCTTTAGTCAAGGATGCCATTATCTATTTTTATATTTTAGGTTTCATTTTAAAGCGATTATGAAAAAGTTTTCTAGTTTCATTTCTACTATTTGATGGTCAATATTCTTGCTTTATAAGATGAAGTAATGTGTGAGCACTAAAATGCAAATGTTTTATGCAAAAATATTTTATCAGATTTATTAATTTGTTTTCTAAACTGTAAAATAGGATGCTTTTAGTCAAATGACAAATCAGAATAATTGAGTCTCCCTCCAATATAGATCAAGCCTTAATCATCAATAAAAATATTTAGGTTACTTACATTGCTGAAAGTTATCTTTCCTTGCTTTTTTAAAGAACAAATTTCTTTATGAAATACATTAACTTGTTCTGTCCTATTTAAGAATATTGTGGAATTTTCAAATTCCTTTACAGTTAGAGAACCAAACAACTTCTCTTGTTTCTGAAGAATCTGAAAACTAAACTAAGGAAACAAATTAATTTCTGATAGTTATTTACGGCTGCGAGATATACGGTTTGGCACGAAAATCTATTTTATGTAAATTAAACACTGTTCATCATATTGCTTTACGACTATGTTCGGGAGCTTTCAGAACATCTCCTGTTCAGAGTCTATATGTTGCTTGCAATGAACCATCATTAGACTTGAGGTGACAGTATTTGTCCCTTAAATATCATTTTAGATCCATCTCTTCACCAAAAATTGTATCCTTTTTAAATAAAAGTTTATTCTTAGATAGGCTTTATGGTGCAAGAAAACTATCCATACCTTCTTTTCATAAAAGAATTCAATTTTTAGTTGAGGGCTATGGGATTTCTATCATTCCATTGACGAAAATCTGTGAAGAGTTCTCCCCTTGGCATGAACATAATTTTAATTTTAAAAATCCTTTTAGACATTTTAAAAAATCGGACACTACAGGAAATGTTTTTATTCAAATCTTCAATGACTTTGCAGAGCAATATATTGATTTCAAACATATTTACACTGACTGCTCTAAATTACCAAATCATGTTGGTGCTGCCTATTTAATAGACAATTCTCTTCATTCTTTTAAACTTCATCCTTCATGTTCTGTCTTCACAGCAGAAGTTACAGCAATCCATAAAGCTCTAGACAGTTTATCTAATCGACATAATGAGAATTTCATTGTTTTCACCGATTCCATGAGTACTTTAGAATCATTCAGTCATCCAAATCATTCTTCACATCCTCTGATCACTCATACGCTAAAAATAATTCGGAATCTTAAACATCAAAACATTCAACTGATTTTTTGCTGGATTCCTTCCCATATGGGCATCAAGGGAAATGAATTAGTCGATATTGCCGCTAAATCGGCATCTAATGAAATGTCTCCCACCATTCCATATTGCGACATCATAAAATACATTAAATCAGTTATTCATAATCATTGGCAAGACCAATGGAACTTTGAAATAAATAATAAACTAAATCAAATTAAACCTATCATCTCTCATTGGAAATCATTCTCATGTAGAAGACAGGACGTGATTTTAACTCGTCTAAGGATTGGACACACAAGGCTTACTCATAAACATCTGTTTCTGGGGGAGGATCCTCCTACATGTAACTATTGTGTTTGTCCTCTGACAGTGAGACACATTTTAATGGAATGCTCCGTTTTTAACTCTATTCATTTTAAATACTTTAATTCATATAATCTTTCTTTAATAGGCACCAAGAGGATTCAGTGCCAGAAATTTAACCAATCATTCGATAGTTATTATTTAAAGAATGGGTGCAAGCCTTGTGCTACTATAGACCCACCATATAGCTGGGACTGTCAGGGCCCAAAGTCCTCCCATTGGTGTGGTGTGGAAGTTAGGTGAGGGGGATGCCAGCCCAGGTGTTGTCCTTGTCACTTGACTAAGGTTCAAAATTACGAGGTCTGTCACCAATAGATATTGTAATGCTTCTAGTGCGACATTAATAAAACCAAACCAATACAGCAATTCATCACATCATCAACAATCATCTGTGTTCCTCACATCTATACAGTAATACAGTAATTGATATTAGCTCTGCAAGATCTATACCATTAGATATGAAATGTTCAAGATTGTATTGTAAAACTATGTTTTCATTGATGATCAGCAGTTAGGGACTGAATTTTAGAAACCTTGTTTCCAGCAATGGTTTTTACTTATGTGCAGGAGAATATATCCAAGCGAGTATGGAAGTTAAGTCAGAAAATAATAGTACATTTTCAGTGTCCTCTTTCATTGAATGGATAACCTTGTTAATTAGTTCTGTGAATAAAAAGCAGGAACAAAACTCCAAGCAAGATATCAATATAATCTTCAGGGGGGGGGACAACTGCTTAATTTATTGCAAGAAGTTTAGATGTTAAGGCACTAGATTTATGGAATAGCTTTGTAGATAAACAGCAGCAATAGAAGCATTGCAAAACCAGAGTAGAACAATAAACTAAGGGTTAGCTATAAAGATTTAACTGTTGATTGCAATATTTTCTATTTCTTTGAATGTGTTAAAAGGATTCATTCCTTTACAGGAGGTTGAGGAATCCAGTTGTCCCAGTTAATTTTTTTAACCACACTTTCTGAAGAAATATTTTGACTCTGTTGATTATAGGTATATTAATCCAATTGGGTCAAACAATTTTACTTTGGTTTATTTGAAGAGGCTTCATGTCTTCTTGTTTGCAGAGTGTAGAAGCTTAGAGTAAAAGGTGCCAGCTCAAGTATCATTCTTGTCATTTGATGAAGGTTCAAAATTATGAGGTCTGTCACCAATGACCGTTGTGTTGTTTCTAAGGGTGACATTAATAATCCCTCTTTCAATATAATTATTGGTAAAATTACCTATTTGGTAAACATGTTTTGCTAATGAATTGAAACTTCGAAAAGGAACTGACCTACTTATCTTCAATATTTTTAACCATGTTTGTATAAAATTCTTATAAATTTATACCTGCTATCTTAACAGCATAATCTGGTTTTTCAAATGGATTTGATAAATCTTATCAACTTTATTGAACAAAGAAAACAAAATTTCTGAAAATTTGCTACTAATTCTTCTAAAAGTTCTTCAATTTCTTCAAACTTAACTCCAAGTCTGATAACTAATTATCATAAAGAACTTCATAATATTCCAATTTTAACTCCTGAATTGAAACTTTTCCAACTATATAGGACCAACTGTTCAATAGCAAACTGTATAACATTCAAAACAAGGATTCTACCTTTTGTTTCTGGAATTTATTTTTACTAAGCAAAGTTTTTAATATTGTGCTTCTGATTGAAGTTTGTTACTTTAACATATTCCAAATTCGAATAGAACAATAATTACTATTTTATTTAGAAAAACAAATTTGTTGCCAATTAAGTTAAAGGAGTAAAAGGTATTCTTACTGCTACTCTTTTTTGTATGAAAAAGATGAACCTAAAAGAATCTGGCTTTAACCTCAGAATTATCAATCATGTGTAACTTTCTAAATCTTGAGATTGGCTTTTATGTCACAAATTTAAAATATGTAGGAATAGGAAA
>BMAW01057576.1:480901-495845 GCA_019974015.1 Nephila pilipes | reverse complement strand
TGGAAAAGCGTTGGAACGATTGTATCACCCTAAAAGGTGATTAACAAAAGGTGTTATGTTGATGAAGAAAAAAAAAAAAAATTTGCAAAAAAAATGTTGTTTTCAATGTTAGTCTCGGGAGTTATTGATTGATGTGTTATATATATATATATATATATATATATATATATATATATATATATATATATGTAAAATAGAAATTAACAACATCGAGCCTTGTCGAATTATTTCATTTTCGTTTCAGTCGTGATCATCTTTACAGAAGTAACCAGGGTATGGAAGAAAGCAGCAGCAAAAGTATAATTCATAAAGAGTGCATATAAGCATGTATTATCCAGATAGAAGCAAAGTGGGAAAAGAGAACAGCTTGCATTTGCTTTTATACCCGTAAAAAACGGAGAACCTCCATAATTTGGTTAACGTAACAATTAGAAGTGGTTCTGCATCGTAGCATTATAAGCGCGATTTTGCGATGTGGAAGTCTTATAGCTAGAACGATAGTTGCAGTTAAAACCCACATGAAAGTTTGTTGATAGGATTTGGTTGAGTGTTAAAAAGATGAATTATGTTGAAAAAGAAGAAGAAAGTGAAAAAAAGAAAAAAAGTGATAGCATGTGATATACATGCACACTCACAAATATATATAATAGGTCTAACGGAAAGTTTTGCCCGTTTGTGAAGCGAAAGAAATTAATACATTTTTTTCTAGCACATTTATAATATTTATTGTACATTATATAATTCCTATCTTTACTAGGCATGATACAAAAATAATTCAGATGGAGGTCTGATAAATTTAGCGAGACACATTTGCTTAATTTATTCGCCATATGCGCATGTCTGATTGCTCGGATAAAAAAATATACATTTTTAGACCATGTGATAACTGATGAAGAATGGATTACCTAAGAAACCAACAAAAGGAAAAATTATGCGACCCCGGACAACCTGCCTCCTCCATTACTAAGTCGATCTTGATCCCGAATAAGAAAATGCTGTGTATATGAAAGAACATCCAATGACTAATACATTTAGAGCTTTTTAAACCGAGCTGAATACTCAATTTGGAGAGATATTGTCAGAAAATGAATGATATGAGCAAAGCATTCAATAAAAGAACGCCTATGTTCACTACGAAGCACACCATACTACACCAAGATAACGTCAAACCACATGCTGATTTGGCGACTTATCAGATAATCGCAGAGCTAAGTTGGGAAATTAAGTTGCATCCATCATACTTGACAGACCTAGCACTTACCAAATATCACCTGTTTCTTTCCCTGCAAAATTTTTTCTAGTAAAAAAATTCAAAACTGTACAAGATCTTAACCAAACACTTCTTAAGCTCTGCGCCTCTAAAGAACAAGCTTTTTTTTTTTTTCCAAAAATGGTAATTACAGATTACCATCATGCTGGCAAGAAGTCATAGGTAACAAAGGAAATTTCATTGTACAATGAATACAATCAATTGTATTTAAAATGCTGTTGAGTGTGATAGGCCATATCTAAAGAAAACAGTTCATTAACATAATATTAGCAAGAATTTAAAGAATGAATTCTATGAATAATATTTCAAAATGAATGATTTTCGCTGACATTTACAATCGCGTTCTTTTAGCAAGCAGTTCCAATTTAGCTTACAGCATATACTCTAATGCAATTATATAGTTATTACATTAATGCAATCAGACACTGCTGCAATGTTTGGAAATGCTAACTTTCTATCTAAAAATGTAACAACACTTGACATTTATAATTAGTCTACACATATTTAATTTTTTATTAGCAACTCTACGCTTTTACTTGCTTAAAGATTTATTCAGGAACTTATATTAGGAAGAAAAAATACATTTATCCAGAAAGTCTCAAAAATAATACCATTTAGAGAAGGTAAATAACATGAATGTAAATTTAACCATAGGTCGGTAGATAGCGATGTTCATCAGAGCGTCAAAGGGAATTTTCCAGTTTCTTCAATAAAGCAATAACCACCACTAGAAGACTTAGGTCAATGTACGAACTCTGAGTTGGGAGACATGCACTCTTGTTAAAGGAGCAATTCATGGCAAAAAGGATGAATGGAATCATATTACAAAATAAATGGGGGGGAAAAAGAATTTTAGTAATTTGTTTTCTTGTAAATAATTGCATAGGTTTTATCCTTATCAAAATGTACAATATAATTTGTTAAAACCCTATAATGCATTCTTATTTTTTTTTAAATAAATGTTTATAATTTTTATTAAAAAAAAAAAAAAAATTAAAATAAATTTTTTTAAAAATTCCTTTGATTAAAATTTATTTTTTTTTAAATAAATGTTTATAATTTTTATTAAAAAAAAAAAAAAACTTAAAATTGACTTTGCTTAAAATTGACTTTGCTTAAAATTGATGTTTTATCATAATTAATATTATATCTTTACTTAATTAAAATTATCATTACAATTTACTTAATTACTATTACAATTTATTAAGTCATTACTTCTATACTTAAAACTATTATTTTATCAACTTTTAATTCACACATAATTTTCTCTGTTAGGCTTTTATATCATAATGGTCTCGTAATTAATAATTGATTTCAACATTTTTATAAGGTTCAGTAATTTTAAAAACTTTTTTTTTTATATATTTTGAATTTATCGATTTCAGATCAAAGATCTGAAATGAGTGAACTCCGAAATGCTTACGAAACTCGTGGGAACCCACTTTCTGTTTAACTTTATTGCAGGTATAATCAAGGAGTTGAGCTATTTGTTGATAGCAAAATAAAACGAGTTTATTTTGGAAACGAGTGGTCTCCTAGTCATGAATCTGATGGTAAGTATGTGTTTGTAGCAATGTAAAAATTATCTCCAAAGAATAAACGTAAGATATGAAGTATTAGGCAGCTTTAGGCAATTAGGATTTTGATAATCTTTACAAAATAATGTTTTGTAAAAATATTTTCATATCATATAAAGTAGAAAGTGTGAAATTTTATGATTTTCTTTGTCCGCGTTTATCTCTGCCTATATTAGTAAAGAACTTAATATCCATAAATGTATTACAACAACGACAAGCTTATCATCAAGTTCTTGTTATTTTAAAGTAATAATAATATCGTAAAAATTGAGTATTTCATTACTTATCGAATACCATATCGTGCAAGTGTAAAAAAAAATATACAAGAAGCGTCTGAAAAAAGATCGTATAATCAATAATAACAGGAAACGTATCATCTCACTAACCAATATCAAAATTGTTTAATATAAATCATTAGGAAGCTACATTGCTTTAGGAAAGGCAGAAACTGTTGAGAAATAGCTTTTATTTCCTTCCGATGAATAGGTATTAGATTTGTAAGCCATCTGAGTTGCCACTGAAGCAATCTATTTTATTAACTGAATTTAAAATTTTAAATTCTTTGAAAAGAAAACGCTTTGTAGCTTTATATTTTGCAGAAAAAAAAATTATGATTTCAGTCCTATAGGCTTAAAATTGTGTCATCCTCCCTTGCTGTCAACTATACTCTTTTATTCAACCTAATACGGAAGAAGTATATTCAGATTGATTTAATTAAAATGCTATATTTTAAAAGTTAATGAAAATTTATTTTGTAACATTAATTTTTCCCTAAGTTTCTTAGTAAACTTTACTTTTTTAAGACTAGTTTTTTTTTCATTCATTTTAATCATTTAAATGAACAGGATCATTTTTATAAGTGAGAAATGTTTCATATCATTGGAATTCGAAAAATATTATATAACTTAAGAATAAAATTTGATTTCATTATTCAGTTAATTAATGATATCAATAAAAAAAAGTTACTTTTTTAATCATTCATTATTTTGTTTAGCTACAAAATTGTTTTTAATGTGTATTTTATAACATCATTATATTAACTAAAAATCATTAGCATTCATTATATTTTTTAACTTTAGTTTCTATCATTTTTTGTAGCAATTAAAATTATCTTTAATGGTTATTAATTTTTAAAATATTTGTATTCAGTAATGAATATTAAATTTATAAGAATGTAAATGTCTCTTGTATAATTAAAATTGAATTACTTCACATATTTATATTCATTTGGCAGAAAAATATTCATATTATCAGAATTGCATTGTTCATCGATAATATTCCTCTCTACTTGAAATAATCGAATAATAATGAGCTAATATATAACTCATGATTTTCAGTGTGAATTAAAATTTCGTTTTTCAAATGAAAATACTTATTTAATTATAAAATTATAAATTATATGATGTGATACAAAATATACATAGATAATTTATTTATTTTTAAAATATTTACATATAATTAAATATAATTAGTTTATGCATTGATTCACAATTCTTTTATTCCTTTAATGAGGAATGAAAGAAGTCAAAATATATATAAACGAAGGAAAAGTGGCTATTTATATATGTGTAATTAAAACAAATAATTATATACTTTATTTGAATACATTTCTGATATTAAACTTTTTATTGAAATAAAATCTAAGTTAAAGGAAAATTAGTTGCAGGTTAAATTTAAAAAAATGGTAATATAAAGACGAGTGTTTTTTAATACTTGTTTTCAGCATAGTTTTCATTTTTATAATGAAAGGAATCAGAAATCTTTAAACCTATTATAAAATTTGCAGTTTACATTAATGAAACAAAAACTTCTTTTATTTTCAAAATATATGTTTTATTTCACTATGATCTCTGCCGATATACTGATTTTGCGTATTGTGAACAAGACATTTCTAAACTTTGTTGAAAAAAATGTCTTAAACATTTCATTTCTCTTATTTTAACTATTGTATTTTGCAGTAGTTTCATGTTTATATACATATTGTGAATGCAGATACTAGAATTTCTTTTTTCACACCCTCTTCCCCAAGAATGTTTAGTGCACCTTATGAGAGCCTTTAAAAAGAAACAAAATACAAGCAAATAATGATAATTCATGTTCTAGATGTGCAGTCAAATGTGGTTGATTTTCTTGACAAATGCACTGGTCCCTGAAATATATATACCAGATTAATAAAATTTTCTTTTTCATTATGGATGCATATTTTAACCTTGACGTTAAGTTGGATACATTACACAGGATCGAAGTTGTCCTTTGATATTATAGATCGCTGATCACTACCTGAAGCCATAAACTATTTAAATAAATAAGATAAAAGCTTTACATCTGAATTTAAAGAGAACTTAAAGATATGTATTTTTAACCTAAGTTATTTTTAAATGGTAGTATTCAGATTTAATTAAGTTTATATTTTTGAATTTAAATAAGTGTTTTTTAACTCGAAAATGCTTTTATTGATTTTCAACAGACTGACAAAATAATAATTGCTCCAAAAATTCTATTTAATTCAGAATTTTCATATTCAAATTAATATTAGCAAACTATTTTCATAAATAGCACTTATGGTATTCAGCATTTCATTTAGTTTTAATACATTATTTTACTTCCTTTTTGTAATTGACAACATGTAAATTAGGGTTAATAAATCTCAGCATTGCTCAAATCGAAGTAATTGTCTGTTTTACATATACTTTTCTTGGAACATTTAAGCTAAAAATTTTAATTATTGAAATACATTCAAATAAATGTTCCTGACGTACCACTTATATGTGAAGTACAAAATAAACAAAATGCTTGCAGTTGGTTAAATATCATCCCCAGTTTCATTATTTTTTTTAGAAATTAGAAAACTAAAAAAGCAATTAGTGCAAAAGTAGACACACAAAGAAGAAACAGTTATAAATATTAAATTTATTTTTATTACAGGTATGTGTTCAATGGATTTCTCGAAAAAGTACAAGATTCCCAGCTTTACAATCTGGCGAGGATGTGGCACAAAAATTGTTATGAACGGATCTGTAGTTGAATTTAACTTTTCACAAAAATGCAATAGCAATCCTTCCTGACAATTAAGTGTTACTAAAGGAAGACAATGAAGGGTAAAAATACATTGAACATATCGGGACATAGAAAGTTTCATCCCAAAGATTTGATAGAGAATCTTCTATCATGGAAATACATATCATCATGAAAGAATTCTTTCATACCGATGTTGTACTTAGAACTCATTATATGCTCATCAGAAACTGTACAATCCGTATTAAAATATGAAACTGCTTTAAGTATGTATTTTTGAGTATAAGAATAATATGGATTATTAAAATAGACTCAGTGACTTTGGAGATAAGTAATTGAATTAATAAGTATAATAGATAGTGTAAGTAAACCGAATTTGAACCTACAGAATGTTATTAAACAGCTTTTTAATAAAGTTATATTTAATTGATATGCTTACTCATAAAACGTGTTTGAAATACAACTGAAAATGCTTAAAATTGTTATATCAATTCCTTTAATCCATTTGTAAGTTTTAAGACATAAGTTTATAAGAGAATTGCTCATAAATACTATTAATAATTTTCCTCTTAAAAATATATGAATAGAATCATAAGCTTTACTTTTATATTAGTATAATAGTTGAATGAATAAGAAATATTGTCAATATTTTATTTAACAATACGGAATTTTTTTATTGTTCATAACTGAAGTATATTTATTCTTTAATTTTATAATAATTAATATTTCCATGGGGATATTTTGTAAAGCATTGTTTAAATTGTTCTGAATATGAGTTCATTTCTGAAAGTTTTCTAATTAGCTCTAGGTTGAGTTGATTTCTCTCTCTCTCTCTCTCTCTCTCTCGCGCGCGCGCACGCTCTGTGTCTCTTTCTAGGGTTTTCTTTTTTAAATGTCTTTCAGTAATAAACATTAAAATATACAAACATTTCCACTCTATGAAAAGCAGCTTAAGCACTACTTAATTGTTTAAATAATTCATAGCCAGAAATATACTTTTAACTTCTGATTTATCCAAGAAACATCTCAAGTTTTAAAATTTCAATTCATTCTCACAAAGTCAGAGTAATTTAAATCGGTTTGTTTATCTTTAATTCATTTTAAGTACCTTTAGATTCCAATAGAAGACATTTTTTTTAACTGATGACTGGAGCAGAATTTAATATATTGACAGAAAGAGATTTCTAAAAGACGTTCCACGGGAGATGATAAATGATCTTTTAAAACATTTCTAAAGTTAATGAGAGATTTATTTCAAATGCATGGGAAATACTTTAATGCATCCCATTGCTATATGAGGGAAATGAAGTGAAGAGATACATTGCTAATTTCCGTATACGGAAATTAGCAATGTCTTCTCATATTTACATGTTAGTGATTGCTTCGGCTCTAATGTGAAATTTTTGAAAATAATTTAAGCACATAAAATCAAATAAATATTGCACTAGATTTGAATGGAAATTACAATAGTAAAAAATTCTGCTTTTCATTTTAACGTAAGAACGAAAACAGATATAATTGATAATTGTTTTATTTTATTTCAGCAGAACTTTGGAAACTAATATGTTCTTCTTCTATATTTAATTCTTTAAAATTCTATACACACCGTGTCAAACCTGCTTATTATGCGAGAATTGAGTTAGGTTCGAATAAACCTTTTTCTCCAGGAAGGGTGAGGCTAGAGAAATTAATTGAGCATATGACTTAAGAGAAAAAAAAATTGAATCACAAAGTATTTATATATTTTTATGTGTAATGGCAAAAAAAAATTAACTCAACCGAATATCTAAAAGTAAATGGAACTTAAAATGAAATAGATAATGTAAAATGGAGAAGTTAACATAGTAGCGTGAATTAAAAAAAAATATTATACTAAAAAGTGTTAAGACAGAGTAGAGGAGATAGAAAGAGAGAAACTTCACTCTTTCATATATAAATTGAAAATACAGCAATCCTTATAAACAAACACATCTAAGAAGATTCACTTGGTATTAAGAAAATTAGAACATACATATTATACGATATCAGTGAAAATATATACTGATGTCTAAAATTAAGGTAACAAACACAAATTATGTGATTACTTAGATGAATAGTTGGTTTATTGTAACAACATTTAGCACAAAGAAGTATTACTTTGAGAGAAAGCATATAGCAACATAAAAATATAAAAAGAGGGATAATGTTAGTTAAAATACAAGTTGTATCAGAAACGGTCAAATCATTAGGCACTATACCTCAAAAAAGGTCCATCCAAAGCGGAATGTGGCCATCTTGACGTCATGCTGTTAATGAGATTATGGTGAAGGCTTTACGGTAATAAATTCCATTCTTCTAAAAGTGTAGCTTTTAACGACTGGATGATTCTTAGATGAAAGTAACGTCCTGAATTGGATCTTCCAAGACCTCAGACGTGTTGTATTGGATTGAGATCCGGAGACTTTGCCGGCCAATCCATACAACGAATATCAGTTTTTTCAAGAAAATCATCAATTATGTAAGCTATGTGTGGCCTCTCATTATCGGCATAAGAAATCCAAGCTTGCATCACCTCGGGAAAACATCACCTAAGCTTCAACATCACCACATCCATATAGCGCTATGTGGTAAAAAATAAAGACGTGTAGTTGTATACGACTGCTCAAAATCATACAGTCCCTGAGAAGGATTTCTCTTTCTCCGAATTGGTCGATTTTCTTACTTTAGAGGGTTTATAACGAACTTCACGTTCACTCCAGATGAAGATTTGCTGAGAATCTCTCTGCTCGCTAAATCTTGACTCATTTGTGCAAAGAAAATGGCATCATTCTTGGTGTGCCCAAGAATTGTGTGTTCAGCTTCTCAACAAACGGATTCTCCTGTGTGATGCGTTGAGACACATCACTAGACGCCGGGCTTACAGGGTAACTCTACTCTATGTGTCTGTATAATGTTTGCTTGGAAATTTTTATTTCAGACGCAGCAGCAAAGTCACGAGATAGTTCTGCAGCCTTTGTCTGCACATGTCGTTAGGCTCTAAATTCCATGTAGTAATCCTATGCAGGTGTAGTCAATCTTGGGTGGCCTGGTGATGTAGTACTATTTATTTGGAATTCATTCTATTATCTGTATACCGCTTTTGGTACCTCTTGTAACTACCGAACCTCCTCTCCTTGAGACTGCTCATCTTCAAGCATGCCAATGGCTCTAAATATCATTTAATGGTCCGAATGACTGTAAGAACGCATTCTGACAGAAATTAATCTAACCTGTGAGATTTAGTACAATATTCACAGCACTCCAAGCAAAATTACCAGATTCTTAAACGGTCTAATTTCACGTTATGCTAAATAACTTTATTCTAAATTAGACATAAACATTGCGTTTCCCGTTCATCAAAAGACGTGCAATGCTAATTTCATCAATTTTATTGGTAGCAATTTTGAATTTTTTTTTCAAAAAACGTATTTGTGACCTTAATTTTGGACATCAGTATATTTTCATGAAGTTATTTAAAATTCCAAAATACAGATTTATAGAATCTGGAAGAATTTAATATAACGTTAGAAAATATTTGCGCAAGAATCAGATATGGCCATGCTGCGCCAAATAAGGTAGAGCTGTGATCTAGACATTTGAAGAAAACGGAGGGAAATGTAAAAATTGGTTGACAAGAAGGAAGGTAGGAGTAGGGTATCCTGGAGAAATCTGGTAGAAGGAACAGTAAATATTATTATGATTGTTGAGTGGAATAGACATGGCTCTATTCTAAGGTCGTTATCAATGGGCGGTATAATTTTAAAGTTTACTCAATACCTCCTCCCAAAATAAAAAAAATGAGTTTAAATTACTTAATATATTCAATTCAAAAGTTTCTGAATAGTTTGGAATTAACGTATGATGCTTATGTTTTGTTAAATAAAAATGTCCATACATTTAATGAAACAATAATTTTACTCTTATTGTCAAATATTTTTACACCATTCAGTAAGACAAGTTTCCTTAATTCTTAAAGTATAAAAAGCTAAAAAAAATAATATTATGTTAAAAATGTGAATTATGAACAAAAATAAAAATTCTAATAGTACATAGAAAATCTTTCAGAAAACTGTATTTTTTCTTTGCCGAAACTTCTAAATCCGAAAATTCAAACCAGAATCGGTTGGAAATCGGAAAATATTTGAGAAAATGTTTTGAAACTCCTTGAAGTTGTTATCTATTAATTTCTCATTTATGAGTAGTAACATAGATGTCACATAAAGTTCGGAAAGATAAAAAAGTATAATGAGCCTGCTATTTTAGATAAAAAAATATTCATTTAAGTGTAGATTTTATTGAATTAGAAATTTAAAAAAACTAGGTAAAATAAGACTTAATTAGTTGAAATTAACTGTTTAAAAGATTAATCAAAACCAGATAAAATAATTTATTTGGATTTAAATTTCTACTTAACTTAAGAAATATGAAACAAAGTTTGTCATTTAAATTTTAATTTATCACAGATATTTTTTTTTTAAAATACTGAAACGTAAAATAAATGATAAAGAGAATATAAGTACTTGTAAACAAACAACACCTAAAAAGATTGGGTTGACTTCTTTGTTTTTATTTGATAAAAGATAATTTTTAAGAAAAAATTTCTAGTTAAAATAATAGTTTAGTGAAAAAGCTTTCAATTTCGAATATCTGAAAGAAAGGATTAAAGTCTAAATAGCCCCATGAAGCCAATGTTATACTTAGAATCCAAATCACATTAACATTATAAATTAAAAACTTTAATTTATGTTTGAATATGTTACCTACTGCACAGATAGTTGTTGTTTTATATGAAGTGAAGTAATATCTATATTTCTTATGGTCGCGCAATTGTTAATACGCAATTTTAGAATTGTGTTTTGTAGCATATCAAAGTACTGTAACCATATAAATTTTTTGTGAGTTTATTTGTGAAAACACACATTAATGTTTCCATAAATTTAGCAAATATTTATATACTGGATCGAGATAAATGCTAGGTTACGTGTTTAATGAAATAATATAAGTTTAATTAAGTTTGGGGGAAAAAACTAAGAATTACAAGTTAAGATTCTTATCTATACTATTCTAAAAATTATCTTTACATTTTGTAGAAATGATAATTTTGAGTATAAGGATTTATGAGCAATATTTCGAAACACTGGAATATTTAATTTACACATTATCATATTTTACAAAAATTACAATTTATATTTATCATTTATTTTCTTTCAATTTTCTTTTTTTAAAATTCATGAATATTTAATGATATACCCCAGTTTTTGTTCTTGTTTGTTTCAATAAATCGTTTTTTTAAAACCTATTGCGATTTTAACAGTTTGTCAGTTGTAGTTGTTTATGCAAAATAAAAGAAACAGCTAGATGTTGTATAATTATATAGCGTATGTGCAATAGAGTGTATAATTAAGAAGACTTGTGAACCAATTGTAAGTTTTGAATACGTTTATGTTCAATTTGTGTATATATTGTTTAATTCCATGTAAATAAAGAATTGTTTATCAAAATCAGAAAGTGTTTTTCCATTACATGGCATTTTAATTGGTATAATACAAAATGAAAATCTAGAATAAAAAAACAATTGTGTTACATTTATAAACTGAATAATCAATGTTGAGAGAAATTCTCAAAAATTCTTTTTCTCACTAGGCATTCTTTATTAACTTTGATATATTACAATAAATTTAAATCTGCAACAAGTCATTATGTAAATATAGTATATTTATTTATAAAAGACAAAACAGAATTGGAAGCAGGTTGTCAATTTATTCGGGATAAAAATTTGAATAAAACTCCTTAAGATACAATTTGATGTATAAAAAGATCGGATCAAAATTTTGAAGGGATAAAAAGTTGAAGAAAACTCTTAAAGATACAATTTGATGCATAAAAAGATAGTGCTCTAAATCCAAAGAAAAAGACAAAATATTTTTAGTTTAATTACAAGTTTACGTGTAATTAGTTAAAAAATTAGTTCATTTTTCCTGAAAACAGAAAACTTTTTTGTCTTGAATAACCATTAAAATATTTTTAAGAAACAAAACATTGTAAAAATCTAAATTTTATAAAAAAAAAAGATTTTATTTTAAAGTTTAATTTATAGACAATTGAAGATTTCATATAAATACTAATATCAAGCATTTTATGGAAAGTATTTTTTCATAATATTCATATCTCATGAGAGTTTCATTAGAAAATTGTGATCAATTAATAGATTTCATTCTATTTTGGGGTAGAGTAGGATTTCTTCTTAATTTCTGAGTTCATTCCAACAAAATAACCAAATAATAATAAAAAAATAAAAAAAAATAACAAAAAATAAATTCCAACAAATAATAAAAAATATTCTTCGATTCTTGGAGAAATCGTAAACTTTAAAAAAGAATTAGTTAAATAAGTAATTATGTTAAGTTGTATTCTACAGTATAATTTAAATAATAATCATTTATTATTAATATTTGTAAAATCAATTTGATAATAATTTTGCTTAAATGCAATTGAAATACGTTTGTTCAGTAAGAAAAACATTACAAAAGGATAATATTCATTTTTCAAACACAGCAATGGAAATTTTATAGCATTTGGGCTTAGTTGTAATATTACTGTAGATAATTTAAAACTAAATTTTGTGTTATTCAACATCAATAAATCGCAAGTTTTTTGTCTCTTCGTTTACACACATTTAATTTAAAATTTATATATTCTAGAAACTATTCACACAAACTATTTCAATAGCGACGGATAATTGAAGTAATTTTAAACATATATTTCTAAAATGTAATTAAGAAATAAGATAAGAAAACATTTATAAAAATAAGTTTTCAATATCATAATCAATAAGTAAGGAAAGATGTTTTGCAAAAATAATGAAAATAAATATACTCAAATGAAATGTATGTTTTGAAAGATTGAACAAGTAAATTGATGTATAATTCCAGTGTTCTGTCAGCATTTCAACTAAACTACATGTATTAGAAGCGGCTTAAAGAAACTCTTTTAATTTGGAAATTGAATAGAAGCAGACAAGAAGTATTTTGATGATATTTAATCACTTTTTCTATAATTTCATTTTATTAGTACGAAAAGAAGAAGATTCAAAACTACTGTTTTTCAGATTAGTAACGTTTTTTCTAAATATTTCGTTTGCGGATTGAAATATGTTTTCGAACTACATATTTCTGTCATATCGTTTGCAATGGTTACTTAAGACATCTAAAAATTACTCTTTAATATAAAAAAAGTAAGTGAAAGGTTTTTCAGCTTTTTATTGGAATCTCCATCAAAGGCTTTATAAAAAATTTAAGATTTATCTACTAAATTTTGAAAGAAAGAAATTAGTAAAATCTTTATGACAATTTCAAAGAAATGTTAAGATATTGAATTGATAGACTCGTATATGCAGCGTAAATAGTGGTTTCGTGATATGAAACGATTTATCGTGGAACTGAAGTGAAAAGAATCGACACACACATAAAATGACTTTATTTTTATTTAATATTCTAAAATAAAATTTTTTGATAGGATAAATGAATACTACCGTCTATAAGTCAGATAATAAACTTCTGCCTTTGTGAAATTAAATGAGTTTTTGCCCTGCTATTTTAATTTAAATAGTCCAAGCATCCGAAAACCATTGAATTTGTGATACGTAGAATCTTTACTAAGATGTCAAATCTAAACTCTTTAAATGTATCATATTATTATTTTTAAAAATGTCACCACTATTTTTAATATTTATTCCTTTAACCTGTTCAACCTCGAGTGATATCAGTTAGCCATTAATCTAAAATTTTAGCTATAGCGACTTAAAAATCCGATTTATTCTTGATTCCATAGCCACGGTGAATTTGAATTTATTTTTCGATTACCTAAGTATAAAAGAGCAGATTTTGCTTAAAAACAATTTAATTTTGTTAAAAGAAAAGGTTATGCTACAAATTTCCATATGAGACATTACTGACATTTCATTGCATTCTTGACTATGATTGTCATAATAACCCAGCTGTTCTTACTATTAAAAGGTAAAATGGCAATATTCCACTTGCAGATGTAAAGATTTTTTCTCCAAATTATGGATACCTTTTTCTTGAAATTACCACAACATCAATCACTAACTGTAGTTATAACTCAACGAAATATTCTCGAATTCTATATAGTTTGATAAATAATGTTATTTTATTAAAATTAAACGTTTAAAATCCAGAAGTAATTTATTTATATTTTCAACCTGATTTATTTCATTTTCTATTTGAAATAACTAATAATGCTTATTTCATTAGAATATATTTCAAGAAAACCAAAATGGTGAATGATGTAGAAAAATTTAGTTTAGCGCATCATTTGAATTATGTTAGCAATAAATAACCATATTACAGTACATTCATATTATGTTATTACAAACTAACAAAAGTATCAGACAAATAACATCTTTTCATTTTAATTATTCAAGTGTATTCTATGTTATTCATTTTCTTTGACAAAGCATAATTATATTCTAATAAAAAAGCAACAATGACTTATTTTTTAATTTACTAATTTTTATTATTAATTAATGTACAGGAATTACAAAATATATAAATATTTATCCGTAATCTAAAAATAATTCCTTCATTAAAAACCTAAACTTATATTATCTAAATGAAATAGAATATTTTATTGTCTAATTTAAAAACTCATTATTCTTTAAAATTTTATATTCTCGACATCAAAAAAAAATTATAAAATGTTATAATAATTAGCTTTAGCAGGGCTCCCTTAGCACATTTTTCAAAACCTTATTTATAATGTGAGAAAATTGAATGAAACAAGACAATAGCAAAGCTTCCTTTACAATAAATTTAAAATTATTTTTTAGTTATTCTTATCTATGTTTGATGATTTATAAGTAACAATATACGTGCTCTTTAATGTTTATATGCTTCAAGGAGTTTTAAAAGTAAAAATAATTTGTAATTACATACATATATATATTTATATAAATAAATTTGCTTTTTAAACCCTTAAAATCACTCCTCAAATATCAAATTAATTGCAATTCTTTTCTAATAATAATAATTATATATATATATAT
>BMAW01057576.1:451594-467549 GCA_019974015.1 Nephila pilipes | reverse complement strand
CCTTCAATTCGACGTCCGAGTTGAAGCGCTTTCCTTTCAGATGTTTTTTCAGGGGACCAAACACATGGAAATCACAGGGCGACATGTCCGGACTCTCACCAAGCCGAAGTCAATCAAACTCTCATGGACTGCAGGAAAACGGGCGCTCCATTTTCTTACCGTCATACACGTAGTCTTTCCCGTATTTTGTCACGATGCGGCAATGAATATCGGTCGGTTTAACACCTTTAGCTGTCAGGAATTGGATAACAATTCGCTGCTCCTCGATCGTCGAATTTTGCTATGTGACTGCCATCATGACCTCAAATGCACTACCGCTTCAATTGGACGGCGCTCTTTATAAGAGCCTCTGCTCTCTCCTGCGCATGCTCCGATCCACGCCAGAGACTCCATTCGCATCCGCAGATGTCTTGCAACGTTCTCACAATGCAGCACAGGCAAATATGTTAAAGGTTATGTTGTTATGACTAATATAACTGTTCGTACCTTTTCAATTGAATACTACTTATATATATATATTAAAGTTTCTTCTAACACTAATAAAGCATTCCAAATGCAAGGAAGAAATGAACAGTCCTTTTTTTCAGGATAAGATTGTTTATTCATTCCAGCAGAGAGAGAGAGCGTTAAATTCTAATGAATACGGCCCGGCTTCGGCCTCGAAAATCGAAGCGAAAGATTGCATGAGGATTGAAGAAGAAGTCAGAAGAGCAGCATAAGAAAGAGAATTTCCTCTAGCTTTGATTTTTATAGTAAGGATTTTCCATAATAGACGTGGCACAGGATTAGGGATTCTAGACTTCTTCAAATGTAGACAGACAATTTAGTATGGATTATTTTTAACCGATTTACAACCATGGGAAAGTGGCTTAAGCAAATGTTATGAGTGAGTGATCTAATAAATAAAAGGATAATTTGGAACTGGATCAGGAAATAAGAATGATATTTTTACTTTTGAATTAGAGAATAGAAAATTAAATTATTATTAAGAGAAATTATTAAATTGAAGTTAAATCATTACATATAATATATATATATATATATATATATATATATATATATATATATATATATATATTCTTTCTTTTATCAATACGTTTTGTCAAATAAATGAGGATATCGTATTCATTATTATTCGAATGTTTGAATGAGGTTAATTTCAAATTATTTTTTTGAGATAGCTCAACTAACAATGATTTTAAACATATATCTAATATTATTTGCTGAAAGAAACATCCGTTTCAAAATTCTTTACAGAATATTTTATTAATTCCAAGTGAACAATAAATTTGTAAGGGAAATAAATACATGTATTTTGCGTGTATTTTTTTAAGAACATTTTTAACTTTATTTTGAACAAAGTTGATAACTTAAATAATGAAATAAATAAAATATAATGGCAAAACAAACACAGTTAGTTTGTTGCAAAATATTTATCAGTAGCTTTGTGTAGCAGGAATTTGACTATCCAAATGTACTCACTTATTTCAAATTCTTGTTTTATTCAGAATTTTTGTTTAATTCTTAACTCTTACCCTTTTTTAAAAATTTTATTTCAGAGACAATTTTCTTAAATTTCAAACATTAATGTTACACTTATTCAAGGCAATTGAAAAAAAACATAGGTGTTTTAAATTAACACCGTGAAAACAGTTGTTAAATACCAGTCCCTTTAATGTTAAAAATAATCTTAAGCTAACGCATGTATAATTTCTCATTTTCACCAGATTTTCAATTTTATTAATTGATATTTTTACGTCACTTTAAAAACAACTTAAACATTTTACAAAATATTTAAGTAAGAAAAATATAAAGTTATATACCAAAATAAATTTTATTCTCCAATAAAAAAAACACTTTTACGAACATTCACCGATCTCCTTCACCAATAAATAACTTTTTCATTGTGCCAAGAAGGGAGAGTGACAGATTCAGAAGTTCTCGCGTGAAGTTCGTTTACTCCTACCAGTTTATTCGCCACTTTTACTAAGTATATTTATCCTTATTCTAACCCAACTTTCCCTTGAATTGCCCTTTCTCCAACAAAAGAAAGGGGAAAGACACAGAAAAAAGAACCAGGGGAAGATGTTAAAAAAAGAGAAATAGAGAAAGTGGAACCCACAACAAGGAATAAAAACAGAGCTATAAAATCTAAAGTGGACATCCCGCGTACAAAAAGAAGCTGTTTGGTGCGTTGTAGTTAAGCCGTATCTTCTTTTCGCGCCACCCTGCTTTTTTTTCTTCTTTCCTTATCCTTTTTTTTACACTACTTATTTTTGTTTCCGTCTTCTTAAGCCCGTACCAGACACCTCTGCCCCTACACCGAAGCCCTTTTTCTTTAAAGCCCCGGCGAGGTTTCGGCGATATATCTTCCAGCCGGAATAAAGCCCCTCGATCCATAAGCCCATAGTACCACCCCGGCGAAATGCTTTCCTCTGTCATTTTGATAGACAGCAGACATATTGGAGACAGGGGCAGGTTCTATCTCTTTTTCCCCTCTGCTCCCACCCCGCGGGTCTTCTTTCTATTGACAGGGATTACCTGTCAATAGAAAGGAGACTTCCCTGTCGCCTATTCCCGTAATGTTCCTTGACGGCAAAACAAGCGGTGCCCGCACCTGGGGTTCGCCCTGTTAACTCAAAGGGCTCGCCGGGGAGTAATTGTTTGCCATGAAACTCATCCCCGCTGAGAGCCATTGTTGAAATTATGAGTACGGTCCGTCTTGTTCCTTGTCTAATGACTATCATCGCTCCGCAAGAAACAAGACCAATAAAAAAAGAGCTTTTGCAAATTACTCTGTTTTGGACAGAACACCAGATTAAGATTCCGGGATGGAGAAGAATAGGGTTTTTTTCATCCCTTTTTTTTTTACTTCAACTTTCTTCATTGACGCGATCAAATGAAAAGGCAGTATTAAGGAATTAGCTTAATGCTAGTAGTTGTTTAACTGAAGCTTTTGATTAAGTAATACTATTTTGAGGATAGTACATGTTTTTTAAATGCGTCAAAATGTTGACAATGAGAATAAAAATTACCACATGGTTACCACAATAACCAATCGCAAAGATCAAAAATGCTTTTAATACATGAAATGGTGAAATTAAGGTATTTTATTCATAAATATAAATTTAAAAGCGTTGTTTAAAAGAACACATTACAGTTAAGAGATTCTTTCCACCGAATGAAATATATATCTCTTAAAAACTATTAGAATGACAAAAATGTTTATCGTTGCATCCTTCTTTAACAAAAAGACTCACAATTTTTAAAAAAATTAAGTTGCTTCATTTAAAATTTTTGATAAAATTAAATTTACGTAACAAATAAATGTTTTCAATCTTTACCGTTGAAATAGTGCAAGTAAAAATAATTAATCAAGCACTGCATGTAGAGTTTAATAACTATTTAAAGCTGAGAAAAAAATTATGTATTCAATAACTATATGTAAGACTAATAGTAATTTATACTAGGAATAGTATTTATATATACAAAATAAAGATTCAAAGAAAATAAAGCATTTTAAAATCTTTGATTCATAAATGGTTTTCCTTCTTTAAGCTAATTTCTCGTTATAGTTTATAAGCCATCATGTAATTAAATGACTCAGAAAATGTTAAAAAACAATTAATGTCAATTAATCATGCTAATGTTACAAAAGTTAATATTGTTATTTTAGAAAGAAAAAAAGTAATTTTTGAATATTAGAAGCTACGTAGTTGAATCGATCATTTCAAAAACCACCTAAGTCAAGCTTTTTCTAAACATTCTTTTTTTTTTTTTGTTTAAACATACTTTTATAATAAATGTATTGCTCACAAATAATAAAAATTATAAACTGCTTATAACATTTAAAGTCAAAACACTATATTTATCTCAAAATCTTCCTAGGAAATAAGAGTATTTCTGTATTATACTGTTTTTATTGATTTCTGAAAAGTTTTGATTGTGTGACTTAGGTGTGATTTGAAACGATCAATTCAGTTTTTAAAGCTACTGATTATTTGAATTTTGTATGCTACAAAAGAACTTCCATTTTGTTTGCCAATTATTTCATCATGGAAACTAATTATATTTTTTTATAAAATAGTTTCAATAGTTTTGTTGTTACATTACAATAAATATTTAAAAATTTTATTAAGTCAACTTACTTTTATTTTTTTAAAAAAAATTGCTCTTAATGATTTTCAAAATTTTAGGTAGGAAACCAATAATAAAAAAATCAGTAAAACAGATAGTACAAGAAACAAATAATACAAAAGATTATTCAAGAATTTTTAGGGCTAAAAAGCAATGGCAAGCTTGACAACGAAATATTATGTTAAAATATTTTCCGCAGAATACTTCCATAATAATTCATCATTTGAAAACATCGAACGAAGTCTTAATAGATTATTTTCATTTGCACTAATAAAAATATTTTTAAAATTACTATAAAATTATTTCCATAACATTATGCAAAGTTTGTTTATAGGAGTTAATGCCCTATTTCTAAGTAAGTATTACAAAAATCCGGTTATATATATATATATTTGGATTGGTGACTTATTCAAAAATGTAATCTTATACATAAGAGCTTTTACCTTTCAGGACATTCATGAATTTTTAAACTTTCGTTACAAAACAAATCCACCACACAACATTAGGATTACAAAGTCAGATAGTTATACATATATTTTCTTGCAATCAAATGGCTGCTTTGTGCTTGTTTTTGTAAGAAGTTATGAATTAAAGATGTCTTTATGATATGATTTAGATTTTTACTAAAATGATTATAGTTGATTTTGAATTCTTAATAGATTCAAAATATGACTATGTTGGTTCTTTTTATTATGTTTGCTTAATTTGTTGTTATATTATTTTGTTTTAATTTTATTTTTTGATTTTAAATTTAACTGAATCATTTTTAAAATTTTGTTGTTTCTATAGTCTATGGTATTTGATTTTTAACTTTTTCAACTTTTAATAAAAAATTATAAAAAATACTACACTGGCCCTTTGTCTTTCGTACTTGATTTACTGTATATATTGATATTATTATGGATTATTATGGATTGATTGCTATATGATGGATAATCTTGTTAATAATTTTAATAATTTTTAATTTTATGTGATACTTTACTGTAACTCTAAATAATTTTAACTTTATTAATGATTATGAATTTTATTACAAAAATTGAGAGACTGGTAAATTGGCTTGGTTGTCAATGCCCGGTATTGCACTGTGATGGTGTGTGTATTATCTTCAAAAAATCACCATTTTGCGTTTAAGATCACTATGTGTATTTATGGCGGGTGAGAAAATTTTTTGAGTGCTGAATAAGATATTTTGATGGATTCATGTAATATTAGTGATTGCAAAGATGGGTGTAGACAAATTGGGTCAGTATATTAAAAAAAACTTTAAAACTAAAATATTCAAAAAAATGTTTATAATTGTTCTTCTTTTGATGGTTTTTTGGGATCTAGAGAAAGTATCAATATGTAAACTGTATTTGATATCTAAAGAAATTTTTATATTATAATGGTTTCTCAATAGAATCTTTGTTTCGTGAATTCACTTATATGTATTTTTAATATTTACATCTTGAAGTTAGATCTAACTCTAATATCTTTTGGATTGGTGACTTATTCAAAAAGGTAATCTTATACATAATGGCTATTTCCTTTCAGGACATTCATGATTTTTTAAACTTTCGTTTCAAAACTATTCCACCACACAACATTAGGATTACAAAGTCAGCAACTTAGTGGTCTATTTGTGAAGATATTTTGAAACATTTCTGTATTATTACACATTTACACACACATATTTCACTCAATTGAATTTTAAATAATTATAACAAATAAAATTCTGATTTATGTATCTTTTAATATGATTTCTATTCATGATCGGTTTATTAGGATTTTTATTAAATATTCTATATTGAAACTTTTTATACTCAAATTTGTTAAGTACTATTGATTTCCTAATTTTATCTGGCAACAGTGCATGGTGGTGGACAACATTACTTAAAAAGTTCCTTAGCTGAGGCTCATAATCACTTGTCAAAGATATGATCTGTTGAATCTTTGCCTTTACAATTGTGAAATTTGAATTGATTTTTCATGAAAAGAATGGATTCGGGTATGTAATTTTTAAAGTTTTAAATATTTAACTGGAAATATTTAATTATAATGTTTTATTGTTTCGAAAAAAATCTTAAATTTTTAATGGATAATTTTAATTGGATATTTTTAATGGATAATTTTAATTAGATATTTTTACTGTATAATTTTAATTGGATATTTTAAACGGATATTTTTGAATGGCTAAGTTTGAATTGAATAATTTTTTTAAATGGATAAGTTTTAATTGGATAATTTTTATTTGGATAATTAATAATTCAATTATTTAATAGATGGTTTTTGTTTTTAAAAATTTTTAATTGGAAGGTTTTTAGGTGAAGAATATATTTTATTATTTTGGAAAACAATTGTTTTTGCAAAATAATTAGTAATTGAGATATCTCGCCATTCAATTTTTTTTTCTTTGTTTATTGTTTCTTTTCTTTAAATTACAATTTGAATTTTGGAGTAATCCATTTTTACCCAACAAGATGCATTGTGGGAGGGTTGGTACCATGGAACTAGTTTAACCCCACAATTTACTCCCCAGTCTGAATATGCATGTTTTGTTTTGTTGGGTATTAAAATTATTCTTTGGTTCAAATTAGTTTCAATTTTTATTCAACTTTTAGTTTCAAATTTGATTCAATTTCATCTTTTTTTATTGAGTTCTATAAATGTGCTTTTTTTTTGTTGATTTTGGATTTTATTTGTTCTCTTACTTTTATGTTTTTAATGATAAATCCATTACTTTATCTTATACATACATATATATATATATACATACAGAGAGAGAGAGAACCAAAAATATTTTGAAACAAAACGTGTCTATTCGACTGCTTTGGGTATAGATATTCACAATAAGTATTTGATCTTCTGCAGCAGAAATGCAAGAGTAAGGGAAACACAATAAGGGATATTGAGAAAATAAAGTAATTTTAAATATGTATAAATTTCACTCTCCTAAATAAATGTATCTTACATTGAAAATGAATTATTAGTAGGCGTGTGTAGAAATATAGCCCTTAAGAATACAATTTCCTTGTTATTTTTTAAGTCTCTTCGCTATTATTCTTTTATAATTAATCTATCGGCTGTTATTGTTTTCTTGTTGCAAAATTCTTGATTCTTCTAATAGTTATTTTAAATTATTTATTATTGGCAAGTTTTCACAGGAGCTATGCAACTACATTATATTCCATGTATATTTTAAGAACAACACGTTAACAAATTTTAGGAATAACATTTCTTCAACATCTTAAGGGTCAATAATAAAAAAAAATATTGTATACAGTGTGAAAATTTCACGCATTAACATGATTTGCATTGGTTTTCATGAGACATAGTTTTCCTGTAAGCGTTGTTACCGTTTAGTAATAACGCATATAGTTTATATAACTTTTGTCAATTATTAATTTGCATTAATTTCTTGCATGTCTTTAAAGATAAAAGTTTATTTTTTGCATATTTCCAAAGTGACACATTCGCTTTAAAAATGTATCTTATGAGATATTTTTTTGCATGTAAGTTAATTAACAAAACATTAGCAGAGCAATATAAAAATTAATATATGCTCTACAAAGCACCTAAGAATAGAATATCCGTTACTATAGTCTATATTTTTATGTTTATACTATAGTTAATATTTTATGTTCTTTTCATAATTTTTTTATGCGAAACCCTTTACTTTTCGATCAAAAGTGTAAAGAGCTATGTAGAAAGGAATTAGAAATAGTTCTGTTTTAAAGAGTGTTTCAAAAGTTAAATTCAATTAACTCCGACTGATGGAGAAAAGTCTCTCTAAAATAATTCGGCATCAATGACACATTCTGAAGCATCCGAAACACGTTTATCACGGAAGTATAGTTTGAAACATCTAGTTACGTAGAAACCACCTCCAAATATTCCCATTTCGAAGGAATTGTTAAGGAATGCTTGGATTTTCAATAACGTATTCTGGAAATTTATTTTTAAATAAACTACTTTTTTATTCGAGATCATGAAACACAAGGGGGAAATTTCGAAAAACTATCGTCGTATGTGGTTAAATGAAGATATAATTTAAAAACTGAAAAAAAAATTGTAACAATACAAAGGAAATATCTAATCATGTCAAAATTCAATTACTTTAAATTATTTTTTTCCTTCGAATCCATGCACTAAGATCAAAATTAAGAGATAGAAGAAATAACAGCTGTAATTGAAGACCATATAATTAAAAAAAGAAATTAAGAGAGGTTTCTTAGTTGTTTTTTATGTTTTATAAGAAACAATGTTATTGCAAAAAATTAATTAAGTTACATCAAGTATAAGAGAAAACGGTTGTACCTTCACACATCTTTAATTCTCTGACTTCTAGTTTTAATTGCACACATATTTTTCACTCTTAACATTCTTTTCTATAAAAGTATAACATATTTTTTTATAAAAGTATATTGAGTACTCTTCATCAATTATCTTTAGGTATTGAATTATCTGGGTTCTTTAGGTAATGAATTAACAAGAAAAGCGCAGTATAACTTCAAAACGGTAAAAACATTTATTAGAAACATATAGTTTCAATCATATGCAAGTACAAGGCATGGGAAATAAAACCAAGATTGAGACGAAAAGAGTATCACCAGTTTTATATAATACAAGCACAGATGCTACAGACAACACAAGTTGCGCACATGATCAACATCGATTGAGATTACTCACGAGAACATCGATACATAACACATCCTTCCATAAATTGCTTATGCAATTATATTATTGTTCATTTAGATATATACATGGAAATCGTAATACACAAACTGATCGACAAACGCTTAAATTCGGTGGCAGTGGCAAAGATCATGGTATTCTCAAAGTAGCATCTGGCACTTGAAAAGGCTCTAATGAACTCGAAACAGCCACGGGAGGTATTGGTGAAATTGCTATATTTGGAATTATCTCAAATATTGACACGGGCACGTAGATCTCTTTCGTTAGTTGGAAAATTTAATCAGATTCACACTTTAAAACTGGCTTGTATGACGCACATTATCTGGACAATCATTAGCAAAAGCACATTAATCCATGATCTTATCGCTTCTCCATTTCATTTTACCATTGGTTCAATGGGTGCAACCCATTCCAAATAATTATTTTTTTGATAAAATTCTAAGAGATTATAATATGTTCAACTCCAGCTGTACGCATTATTTTAATGCATAAGGTACTGTACGATGTTTGAAAAATACTGGCTTTGGGGAAACAATTAAGAATATATTTCGTTACACTTTATCTGGTAATTTATTTCTATATATTTTTACTTTAAAAATTCTGGCAATATTCTTTAGTTTATTAAAAATAATTCTATTAGAAACGAGATTAACTTACAATTAATTTAAGTAATCAATCACGTAAGACACAAAATATATTAGACACAAAAATTTAATAATATAAAAATTAGTAAACATATTATGAGATAGTAATGGTAGTAAAGCCTGTCATAGATTATGTCATTTAGATTTGATTAAATAATGGTCAACTATGTATAAGTGAATAAAGAATTTTGGATTTCTGGAAAAGAATTTGTGAATAATGAATTTCTTATTCTGATTATTAAGAGAATTATGCAACAATTACAAGGACTCACCAAGTATTTTTACACGATAATGCAGTTTAAAATATATTACAACAGTATTTTTTAAACATTGCGTTATTATATACTACAAAAAATTATAATAGTAATTAAAACATTTGCTCTGAATACCCTTTACACTATTACAAATTAAAATTGATAACATTTAACATTTATTACCAACAATTCTTGTAATGAACAAACTATAATATGAACTTAAAAGAGCAATTTGATCACATTTATATGTTTTTTTTGGGGGGGACTAGTTGTATACTCTTCATTCAGTAAACAAACTATAGGGAAATTATAATTATCGTACGTATATAAATATTCAATTTCATTTTTAAAAATGATTAATTTCATAAATTTATGGATATATTGTGTCGTATATTTCAGAAATGTATTTGAAGTGTAAAATGATCTTTGAAAATTTTTCATTCGGTTAGATCTATTTATTATACTTGACCTCATAAGTATTTTAACTTCACATTTACTTTTCCACTTTCTCAAATATTTAATAATAATTCTAAGACTTCATGATGAATTTTTGAAGCACAATGAATTCTAAGATGTTAGAAATAAATCTTTGGACATTAAATTCTGATTTTATATTCAAAATAAAAAAGCAATAATTTTATTTGCTAAAACTTTTCCTAGTATTAAATTAGCATTTGAAACTTTACAGCATACTTAAGTTAATGTATTGGAAACAATTTCGTTAATCTATTATAGGATTCGTTTTTTATTAGAAAAAGCTACCTTAAAGACCTACGATCGATTACAGTTAAAGGATTATTCTTTTCTATTCCTTAATTCTTCGTTTTAGAGAATTTATACGCTGAAAAAATCAATTAACATTTTAGAATACTTTTGTTATTACTTTAATGACATAGGTCGTTAGTATCTTATTTTTATTTCATTTTCCTTTTCTTCCTCATCTATTTTACAGTAAGAATTCTTTTTGACGTGCATAAACTTCTAAACATATATATTTAAAGACTTAAATATATTTAAATTTTATTTCTATTTATATAATTTTTCTGGTTATTTTCGTAAAAAATTAAAAACATCTAAATTTTAAACGCAGGAAAACGCAGGAATTTAAAACGCGGGAAATATTGTATGGAAAACTGAACAGGGCTTTAATTGAGGCGAAATTTTTTGACTAGTATATTAAATAAAAAAATACTGAAGTATTTTTTATTACATGAACAAATAGTTTCTTCTCTTTAAACTAAGCCAGAAGAGATTACAAAAATAAAATAACCGTTTTTAACACTTTGTTAAGATTCTAGGTAATCGTTCTTAATACTTTGTTATGAACGGTTACCTAGAATTTAAAATACACACAGTGAATGCATTTCCAAAATAATGTCAATAGAAAGATTTTAAAACAGTAATCTCGTAAGCAAAATAAACATTATTCTCTCGAAACACAAATTCAAATTCAAATTATGGAACAGGCAAATCCTGAGAAGACTCATATTAACTACGTATTCCATTTATTGTTTTAAGTTAGTATTTTTATGGATTACTATTGTTTTTCAACTAAAATATTTATTTTTATAATATAGATACAGACAGCATCATAGTAATAATTACTATAATTGTACACTTGTCGAAAAAGAATTCATAAGAATTAAGTTATGCATTAATACAAGAAAAGAATGCGTATATTTCAAAAATTCGTCTAAAAAATCATAAAAAACTTATATTTTATTGAAGTCTTGAGAATGATTCCAAAATAATACACTTTTTCAATTTTTTTTTTATTTTTTTTTCTCCATTCTCATAAGTCAGTTCTTCTCCACTCACTTATATTCTTCAAACAATTTCTTAAAAATAAATGTTTTATTAGCTGAAATAAAAATTGATGCTATTCTATAGGTCCGCGCACATTTCTACAAGGTTTAATAAAATAGTTTTATTGATTAAAACAATCAGATTTATTTCGATTACTTTATGTACTAGAATTTAAATGTTTATCACATTCTACGTTTATATTTACACGTTTTGATAAAAAAAAATTGGGTGGATTATATTTTTGCTGATAAATTTAAAAATAACTAGTCATTGAAACGTCATTTAAGACATTTATTAGATGCTTATATAGTTATCGGGAAATGTAAACAGATAAATCATGCAACAATATGAAGGAAATTTTTTTTGACAAATCATTGCTTGATTTTCATTAATTTAAAACACGAATAATTCAACTAGCTCCTAAATTCTTTAAGAAATGTGAGTAGTATATATAATGAATGAATGTGAGCTTAAATATCTTTATTTTGCAATTTATGCACTAAAAATTATAAGATTATCCACTAACATCAGTCCCATTGATCATTTCTACATTAATTTAACATATAAATTAGAAATAATCTACTCCTTAGTTAAATTACAGAATACTAAATTTCTGAATATGAAAGGTTATCTATTTCCTTGTGGATAATTTGAAGAATTTGTAAAATGAACTAAACAATGGATTGTTAATTATAAATATAGTAAATAAAATAAAGATAAATTATGAGAATGATATAGGATAAAATTTTGTTCAATTTTCAATACTTGGAATTCAATACTATATATTGGAAACTCCAATATTTCCTTTTCACAATTGGCCGTCAAAAAGCTTGCTCGATTAATAATTGAATTAAACACCAAAATGTGCAAATGATCGAATTTCTATGAAATATAATTCTAAATATATTTAGGTATTGTCAAGTTGCCAAAATAATAAAAATGATATAATATAACGTTTAAATTATTTGGTAATTAAAATTTTCTTTCATTTTTTTTTTTTAATTTTTTTTTTAAATTCTATTTACCAAGTATTCAAAAGCATCCTGTAGCTTGATAATAATATCCCCCTTCTTTTCAATGAAACAAAATTTTAAAAATTACATAAGCCGACATAACTCATAAATTTACGAAATGCAATTAAAGATGTTTCTCATTTTTCTGTTTCAAATCATTTTCATTTTATCCCTCTGTCAAATCACACTGAATCGAACACCGACATATCATTTCATTCGATCTGTTCAACGACCCAAACTGTCACCACTCCTCTATTCCGGGACTTATTTTCTTTTTGTGTTCTCTTCCCATACGTTTCTGGCTTACATCTCTCTCCCTGAGTCCCGAGATTCAATTTACAATTGAGTTTCTTTCATGTGCCCCACTCACACGAACGAGGTAAAAGACCCGTCTCTATGTATACAGCCTTCAAACGACGCTTGAATTCGATGATCCCTTTAGGTGCTCCCTATCCTTCTGTAGAGGGTGATAGATGTCTAAAGGGTGAGGGTGATAGAGAAGGGAAGAGCCCTGGGAGAAGTGGTATCGGAAACGTGATCAAAATTTTCCAATATTCCGCTCTCTCAGTGTACTGAGGGACGTGACTATGTGCCGTAGATAAAAGCTTTCAGTAATGGTAAAAGATGCTAGAACAGCGCCGTAAAAGAGATGCTGTTCGTATTTTGTGGGATTTTTTCTTTCCAGAATTTGACTGTTGAAATATATTTAAATTTTAAGGAATACAATTTTGCACAACATATAGCTGCTTTGTATAATTGGATACTAAAGATTCTTTTTTTAAAAAAAAAGTTGTTATGCTTTGAACGACTGTTCTTTTAACATTCATAATCAATGTAAGATTTGAGATAAATTTCATTGAATTAGATTTTCAAAACGATATTTGCTTAGCGCGGATAAGGAAAGAAGGATATATATTAATTTGGTTTTCTTTATGACAAATGAATATAAATGTGTTGAAAATTTTGGTAAAGTAAATTGATTTCTTTTCCTATATTGTTTGATTCATATAAAATATTACAAAAAATTGAAAAAAAAAACCAATTTTCCATATATATATATATACTCCTTGAGCCATTTAATGTTAGATATAAGTTCAGAATTGTTTTTAAATGTTTTCACTAAATGTAATAAAACATAAATAAAGCCATAAGAATATCTAAATTGTCATCATATTTCAGATAAATGTCACATTTTGTTTTTAAAGAAACGAAATATGCTGCAGTCAAATCTTTTCACGAGATATCACTATCATAACATAATCGTAATAAAATTTGTCATATTTAATCTGATAAAAACGTGCAATCATTTTATCCGAATTAGAGTAAAATCAGCTGACATGTACTCGATATTTTATTGAAGCAATGACGGATATAAAAAGGATAGTTCTCATCACGTTTTTCCTATTCATTGAGGTAATTTGAATACATTATGCAAGAAATGAGTAAAACAGCATATTTGTTGTATATTAAGGCACACTTTTATTTAAAAGGGCAATGAATAATTCATAATTCACGAATGCGAAAAACAAAAGTAGTTCTAATAGTCACGCAAGAGAAGTAAGCATCGTAGAAATCAATAGCTGGATATCTTTAGGGAATTTATGAACTATAATATGAAATCATAATTCATTCATAGATACACGGATAAGACTTGCATGTAAAAGCTTACAATGTAATGATAGTTTAGATAGTATATATATATTATTTGTTTTCCTCAAGATGAATCAAATATTATCTAAATACATAAAATATTCTTTCAGGAAAAAGAACACCTCAATATAATTGATTAAAATAAACATTAATGTATTACTCCTAAGGAAAGAATAGCCGTATGCATTTAAAATAATATTATTTAGTAGTTCTAATAATGTATCAAAACTAGTGTGCACATTAACACCTGAAATCTCTGAAATGTATAACATTAATGTATACAAAAGTAATAAAGAGTTTTGAAATATTCTTTGGAAAAAGGTGTGCAGAATTAATATTCAAATATATATAAATGTAGAAATCACTGTTTCTCATCTGAACTTGAATGTGGATTGTATTTCTGTATAATAATACGATGATGACTATAATTAAATTCTACATAATACATTGTTGTAACAAAGTTATGTGATGAATTAAGAAATAAACAATTTAGATAATATACTAACTATGTTTCCTGAAATAACAAATACATTTTTAGATATAATTAAATACTTTTGGTTCTAAGCATTCTATTTCTTACATAGTTTTGATTCAGTTTCACATAAATCTTATTTGTCTAGCCCACAGATATATTTTAAATTACTAACTTAAAAATGAAGAGTTTCAATTGAAGTTAAATGAATGAGATGATTAAAATGAAGTTCCAAGGAACAAAATGCCTTAGAATTGTCTTAAAACTTTCTATACGTAAGGCCTTTCCATCTTTTTTTGATTATTTATAATGACATATGGTTAAGTTTAAAGAAAGTCAAACAAGATGAATATCTACTCAGAAAACCTTCTAAACACAAGTAGCCCTTATTTACTCAACAGAGGAAGAATCTCGGGAGAGCGGGAGGATTCTACTAAGCTAATATGACTACAGTGAAACAATATTCAAAGCTTGCAACAGTTTAAGATTTTAAATAGTATATCTTACGAATTCAAGAGTATCTTTTTGGTAGTCTCTTGTTTCAAGATAGTAATGACTGCAACTCACAACAGCATAGCACAATCGGTTAGGTTATAATTTTTAAATAATAAAGAAATAGAAAACCACATAACTTAGGGAACATACATGTAATGGAATGCATGACAGGTAAAATACTATAATAAATGCATACGTTTTTTAAGTTAATTATACGCGCCTTTTTTTTCGTTAATTTTGATTTCTTTGCATAAAATACCTTCATTATTTTCATATTTAAATTAGAATAACCACAAAAATGCATATGATAAATATATTCCTTTTTTTGTGTATTTTAAAATATTAATCGAACTATGTTAATTTAAAATTATTGAGGGGAAATTAATTTTTATGGCTATAAATAATAATATTAATGAAGAATATTACAAAGTTATTTCGGAATTCTTTGGTATTAACATTATCTGGAAATTATTAACATTATCTGAAGATCTTAAGTAACTGTTGACTTTCTTAATAACTGTTGTTAAATTCTAACAATTTTAAGCCCATATTATATATATATATATATATATATATATATAATGTAATCAGAAAAACGGAAGAAACCCTTATCATGCAAGAAATGGTTTGCCGAAATCATTTCACAAGCAAAAGAGGTTCATAATATATGAAAAAAATCAAAACCGCCTGGGCTGTATCCGTGTTTCTTAGAAGTCTATTTCTGTTATTGGTAATAACTTCAGAAAACACACAACTATAATGTGAAAATGTGTGTGTGTGAGTTAACAATGTACCGAACGAAGCACAACA
>BMAW01057576.1:387547-436665 GCA_019974015.1 Nephila pilipes | reverse complement strand
TTTTTCAGTAAATACACTTCCATATGATATCTGTGTCATCTCAGCAATCTCACGGAGCTTCACTTTACGATCTTTCATTATAATTTTTGTCACTTCACTCACATTTTCCGGTGTAACGGCTTCCACAGGTCTACCCGAGCGTTCCGCGTCATTTGTGTCGGTACGACCACGTTTAAACTCGGCAAACCACCGACAAATCGTTGCTTTTGATGGACAAGAGTCCGGGTAACATTTTTCAATCTATTGTTTTGCTTGCACGGTGTTTTTACCCATTAAAAAACAATGTTTTATCAGAACACGAAACTCGGTTTTTTCCATTTTTTTAAACAAACTACAAAACGATTTTACTCCAACCTCGATAACTCAGCTGTTTCTGGTCCGATCGACTTAAAAGTTTGACACGTTTCAAGCAAAGGTTAGTACTCTAGAAGACCTGGTTACTGGTTTACTACGAGCGCCATCTCTGGGGTTGGTCTCTGAGTTATTGATTATTGTGTTATATACTCATATATATAATTTCATAATATAATTAATATATTTCTATATAATTTCATATATATATATCATAATTTCAAAGCTTAAATAAACATCCGATTACGCAGAAATAATTGATCAAATTAGGCTTAACAAAAATATATTTTGCATGATTAATAAAACATTTCAAGAAGATATTTTCCTTTACTAAATATTTGGCAATCCAATTAAATAAGACTCATATTTCTTTAAATAAAATGTAATGTAATATAGTTCAGCAGAAGAAAAAAGAAAAAGTATGTTTTCTTTCATAATGAACAAGAGTACATTCGTTATTCTAATGCTTTCTAAAGTTGGTTCTTACATGGTATACGAAACGAATACTAGTTTTAAAATTTATCTCGATATATTGTTCATGAATTAAAGTAATCTTTAAATTTATGTTGAATATTCCTCAAAATGTTTAAAAAGAAACAAGTTATTTAGAAATAATTTGTATTCTCAGCAACAGGAAAAGAGATAAAGTTATGCAAATTTCCGTTCTTGGCTGTTGACAAACATATCGCAATAAAACAATTATCACTTTCGTTAATTCACCTCAACGGAAAATCCACATCAGTACGAATTGAAAGGGTAAAATCTCTTTTGAATTATAGTTATCAAAAGAAACAGGGAAACGGAAAAAGCAATGATTTATCATCAGTATAATTAAGAACATTAACTCACATTTTTAGAAGATGAAAAATTACTTGATTGTTAGCGAAATGAATAACGTTATTATTCATCGCATATCATTTTGAATAATTCATTCACACGTAATTTTCTTCGCTTATACACATACCAAAACTATTTTGCTTTGTGGATTTAATACGGCAAAGTAAATTTTAAAATTGAATCTTATGAAAACTTAAGGTATATTTTTAAGGTATTTTTATTCTGCCCACGCTAATTTTAAATCATATTTCTCTGGCCCACGTGTCTTTCAGTTTCATTAAATCAAAATTGCAAATTGTTAAAATTGCAAATTGTCAGTTGATAATTAATTTTAAGAAAATAGCATGGTATTAAAAAAACAATAACTTTCCGGAATCAGCTACGCCTTCAAACCTTTTTGAATATTATCCTCCCATGTATAATACTGCGGTAGTTCATAATTTTAATCAGAAGTAAGTTTCTAAAAATATAGGTTCCAGGATGTTTGGATTTCATAATAGTATTCAATAAACATATTTTAGTACACGACACATTTTTGAGCTGTTCTTTTTTCATAGAATTTTGATTTTCAGAAGTAGCTAGATGATACTATCCCTGAAATCAAGCTCTAGCATTAATAATAATTTACATGACATAATTGCTTTCTTTTTTCATATACATGCAACTTTAAACAATATTTATAAGAAATATATTTACAAGCTGGGGCAACATAATGATAATATCAAAAAATAGGTTGATTTTAGTATGAGTTTTGTGTTTTGTGATTTTAGTATGTGTTTTGTATTTCCCATTCTGAGAACTATTTTACGTTATATGGGCTGCTTTTAAGTGCAATTCATATGGTATTGTCTTTTTAAATTGACTTTTTAAAGCAGAATTTTATAAAATACTTCCATGACGAAATTTTACAATATTAAAAGCTACTACTAACAGTGTGCATAAATGACTTGCCAGTCTAAAAATTAGAATCGCAACATTTTTACAAAGAATTTCCTCCCACACGTGAAAAGGACTAAAAGAAAGAATTTCGTGTCGCAAATCTAAAAAAAAATCGATACTTTCTCCTATTCTCAGTAGCCTTGCCAGAGGGTGTTTTCACTGTCTGCTACCAAGCGGTTAGTTTTCGACCAACCAGCCAACCCCCTGTGGTTTTTACCCTCCATCCCCATCCTCATAGTTCCTGGTCCCTGCCTTTCCCCAATGCCAAATAGAAAGCATTTGGCAGTAGTAAATATTTGCCGCCAGTAATCAAATTGAGAGAACTATGGCAGAGCCTGAGCCAAACACTATACCACAGACCAATCCTCTAGCTTCTTATTCCGGTTATTCCTTGATTTATTTCTACAGAAAGTCAGGGAGATCTTTATTTTATTTTTATTTTATTTTATTTCGAGGGAATTTTTTCATGGTATAGATGTCTTCTTTTATTTTCTTGTCTGTATAGATTTGGTATCTTTCTTTGATGTCATAGCTCACTTTCTTGATTAGACAATCTCTTCAGTAATAAAAGATTGTTAGAGTTTTTATATCTTGTTCGCCCTTATCCTCTTATCGGCTGATACCTTGGAGTAAAGTGGTGTTTAAGATCTGAAGGATAATTAAATGCTTTGTAATGAGAACTTCGAAGGAAATAAGGGCACTTATTCCGTTTAGTATAAATAGAAATGAATGTTACATTGTTAATTTCTGGTAGTAGATATAAACGTGTACATATACAGCAATAAATATTGATACTAAAATATCTGAAATCATTCGAAAATAAAACTAGTGAAATGTAATGTTTGTTTCAGAACAAGTGAGGAAGAATATAGAGGTTACATAAAATGATATAAGGGTTTTAATTCATCTTAAGAAAGTGAGATTATTAGTATTTATGTCATAACTCCTGAGTAAAAAATTATTAGTAGTAACTTATTTATAATGAATTGTGTGTGTGGTATTGATGCTTTAAAATACATTTATAAAAATTTATGAACATTTCAATATTATGACAAATTTATAAGTAATTAAAACATTGTTACAATTTGGAATAGTATGTGTGTGACAGAAATATCAAGAATTAATAGCAGATGGTGTATTTTCATGTAAATAACCTTTAAAAAATGTACAAGATTGTCATGCTTTTATTAGAAAGGTTAATAGATATATAGTTCATGAAACACTCATTTCGATATATGACATCTTTATCTGAATTAAGAATAATGAAAAATCAATGTTCTTAAAAGTTGTATGTACATGTAATGCGTAAATGGAACATATTTCTATAATTAAATTAATACTATAGTTAAATTTAGATAAATTAATTCTATAATAATCGGTGATATATTTTAATGTGTACTTTAATTTTTTGTTACATACATTTATCCTCGATTTTATTTTAGGGTGACAAGTATCAGAATGCCTGTTTCAAATTCAAAATTCATCAAATTAAACAAAAAAAAACTCAGTAATTTGCATTCTAATTATGACAAAATAAAAAAAAAAATATATGTATATAACCTTTGAACTGAAGCACTAGTGCTCTTATATTTTTAATAATTTAGTAATCGCATTTCGTCAGATGATGCCCTGATTTCTTGAGAATATTGAACGAAACCACGTATATATATTTTTTTAAATAAAAATAACAGATATATCGCATTCACTTCTCAAACAAATAGAAGGAAATGTTAGCATGTCTTAAATCATTGTTAAAAGTTAAATATCACTGATATATTATATATTTATCTATAAAAATTCACAAAAATATAAGTTTATCAATAAATGTGTATATTTATTGTTGTATGACAATGGAAATGTTTAAGAACCTCAAATTAAATGTTATTTTTGACTTAACTAAAAATGGTACATTTGAATTTTATTCAAATTTTTAAACCACTGCATCTTGACTAAATAAACTGTTAAGTGAACGTTATGAAACATAAAGAAAGGAATATTTGCATTGTTTATTCAAATGTAATTTTTAATTTACTTCATTTGTCTTTCACATAACGTCATAAAAACGAATCAAAATATTGTAAGTTATTTAAAAGATGTTAAGAAATATTTGCTAAGATTTTACAAAATAACTATTGCTATACGTCTTATTTTGTGAAACAAGATATCTAAATACAGTTTTTCAGTAACAAGTATTGCTTTATCCAATAAATATCGGAGATTTCTTTTTCGTAACAAACCAACTTCCATGAATCTTGTATCATTATACTTATTTTCTCTATGTTAAACGTTCCTACATAGATCAAATCAGATCAAATTAAATACGCTATACATAATTAAAAAATCATTTCAAATCCACTTAAGGAGTTTTAGTCCATCACTATAAGCTATATTCTATAAAAATGATACATTTGCTAAAATTCTGAAATTTCTATGAAGGAATCCTGTATTTTGCACCAAAACTTACATAGAATTTCTTTTACTTCTCTAGTACTCTGAACAATTTAGATTCCTTAGATTTTATCGATTGCATTTTCGTAAATGATTTCTGAATAATATCTGGTAAGTACGAGTCTGGTAAGTGTGAGTTTCTAGTAATTTAAAACTAATTTAAATTTAATTAATTCATATCATTATTAAAAAGAGAAACTTCTTGAATAGAAACATAAAGAATTCATTTTTAAAAATTTACTTCCTTCTCTCCCCATTTCCAGTAATTTAAAATAATACAAATTATTTTATGTTATCTTCATTAACTCTAATATAATGTATAAGAGCATTCAACAAAGAAAAGATCAAAATAAGGGAATTTTAAAATAGCAGCTATTAAAGAGATATAGATTCTTGTTTGTTGGAATCTATTGTAAGCTCAAATTTCTTTCAATTATTTTATAGAACTACAATAATATATGTCCTTTGGTTTTGATTTGCATTGCCGATATCAATAATTTATGTCTGTTTTACGAAGTCTAATATTAGTGCTTATATAATTATAAAAACAGAGAGAATAAATACATCTCTAATTTTTTTTTAAAAAAAAATGTAGCTCGTTAGTTACTTTTGTAGGAGAAAAAAATTAAGTACATATAACAGTGATATGCAGTGCTTGCATAAACTCTGTTCAATATAAAAGGATTTCTGCATAGTATTTTTTTTTTTTTTGGTTCAAAATGAAATACAACAATTCGTAGAATAACATTTTCTTAGTTCTCAGAAACTTTGAGCATGTCTCAGAGATATAATCCCCGTATAGGAGCAATAATAATTTTTTATCAAATAGCTTTCGTAGTGAAAGTAACAATAATTTATTTATTGAACTTCATATTTGGACTCATTGCATTTCTTATTTTTTGAAAAATTTAAATTCAGGAAAATTAATTTTAACTATGTATTTCTCAACAATAATAAAATAAAATTAATTATCTTTCCTTTAATCAAAACATACTTAATTAATAACGGGTAGAAAATGTTATACTTTTTTCACACTAATTACATTCAAATATTTATAACAAGCTTTTACTAATTTTAAAACTTCATGTTTTTTTTTACAATATGGATATAATAATTATTAAGATTTTTAAAACAATTTTTTATTCGTATATACGAAATTTTGAATAGCCAAAAATTAATTTCGGTCTCGATTTCTGCAGATTGAAAATAAATTACTCTATCAACATCTTTCTTTAAAAAAAATGGCTTTCATGAAAAAAATATAATTAATTTCAAATCCATATTACATCTAGAAAAATTGAAAAAGAATTGATTTCGGCATAATTTAAAATACATGTTTGACAATCTGTATTGAATTAGTTTTGCAAACACTTGTTGAAATATCTGAAGAAAAATATTTTAGTTTTTCCATACATGATTAGATACATACATGATTTCCTAATTAGATTCTATAAAATTTTAATTTAAATCAAAAATTGAATTAATAATTCACCTAGCATACGAATATATAAGATGTTATTGTTTACTTGATAATTCCTTATACTTAAAAGTTTGAATTTAATTTAATAATTGTTTGCAAAAGCAACGTAAGAAAATTAGTCACTAGTTAAAAAAGAGATTGTTTTAATAATGTTGTTCTAATTCGTTCTCTCATTATTGATTTAATATCAGTTTCGTTAAATATGCTTACTTTAAAGAAATTTTGAATTTTTGAAAATTTAAAAAAGTATGAAGAAAAATTATATAATACAATACAAATTTTTAAGCAGAAATGTTTTTAAAACGTTTCATATCTCATTCTTTATATACATTTCTATTTCATGGAACACAATTTAATTTTTAATAACCATAAAAAGTATTGCAAATTTGATTTTAAATCAAATGTAATTCTGTGTTCGAGAAAATACATTTCTTTATAAGTATTAGAAATAGCTAATTTTATAAACTCTATATTTTATTAATTAAAATCTTTGCGCATCTAATTTAGACGGTTTTTTTAATCGAAATTTAAATGATTATTTTAAATCACTCATAAGATTTTAAACAAAAGATAAAAATTATCTCAAAAGCTCTCCAAATTTTGATATTTGTTCAAAATATTTTGTCTAACGTTGCTCTTTTAAAAATTAAACTTACATAATACATAATTGTCCATTTCTGTAGTATTTGGTTATTACATATAAAATAAGACAGCCGTACAGTGATACATAGTAAGAATTCATTGAGACAAATATTTTCGTATTAAAAATTACATAAGAACCAAAATAATCAAAAAATTTTATGTAAAGTTCTGCTATACACTCAAGAAAAAAGCAGTTCCTACATGAGATTCAGATAAACAATCAAATTAAAGATTTGTTTCGTCATACAAACTATAAAACTGTCATTTCTTAATATTTTCAGTTCTTACAAAATTAGTAATTAAATTTCTCCTAACATTTAGATTATAAATTTTAAGCTAATCTATTATTTCGTTTATTGATAAAGAGTGATTTAAAGTATTAAGGAATACTTTTTAAAGTGATTAATCAAAATTGACAGTATATCTTAATCAAAAATTCTGGATTTTGAACCGAAACACACCCTTATGACTTATTATATTATTTTGAAACCATGAATGGATATTATGTATTCAGTAACTTAACTAGATGTTATCATTTACTTCGTATTTCAATAGATATCAGAGAGTCTGCCATGCATGTATGCTCACACACACAAATACAAATACACACATGTATGCGTTTGTTAGCATGTATGCATGAGAGAGAAAGAGAGAGAGAATGCCTCATTTTTTTTCTCAAAAAATAAGTTAATTAAAAGAATTGTGGAAGAGATGTTGTAAAAATATACAACAGCAATTACAAAAAATGGTTAAAACACATTTTCTAAGTTTTATGCTTAGAAACAAAAGAAATCAGACAGAGACTCGGCAGATTTTATTAAATAAAATATTTTTCATGAGTTCTAATATTTGAAATAATAATTGTATAGTCATACTAATCAGGTAGAGACTCAAATTGAAAACAGCAAAAAAGTTAAGCTCTCTTATAGAATTAAAATATCAGTGCAGACAAATTTGGAAGTGGAATCAATGATAAATTTAACAAATCCGCAGCCTTTTATACTTGTTTTTACGGCACTTCGTGTTTTATGTATGATGTTAGATTTTATTCTTCGTTCTCTTTTTCTTTTTACTTCAGTTTTGTTTTTATAACGTGACAGTATTATCACGTTTCTTCATTTTCATATTCTTTCACACCATTCTTGAAAAATGCCCGATGCCTTCAGGCAATCCATATTTATTGATTTTTTTCTCTTTTTGTGTTTTATCTTAGATTTTGTAAAGGACTGTTTAAAAGACCGCTCACATGATTCTGCCTTGCTTTCTATCTTTTTGTGAGTTTGTAAAGTTTTTTATTTATTTTCTTGAGAAAATTTTTGGCGTCTTTGAGTCCACGTGGGAATTTTTCGTCGCTTCCACCTCAAAAAGTTATGCGAACTCAATTTAGCTTTTCAAAACATCCATGCGAGAAAAGAACAACCTAGTATCTTTGGAAGCATCAAAAAGGGATTTTGAAGCATCGTCGATTTTCTCTCCTTTCAAATTTTTTTCCATTCCTTTATCTCTTGTATTTCATATAACTGACAGCAATTTTATTTTCCCATTTTTAGAAAAGGTATTCTTTATTTTTATGGTTGACTTTGTGAAAATTTAACTGTCTCCAAAGCAATAGAAACGAAAATAAAGATTTAAGAAATAATTAATATAATTTTTATGACAGAATTTGAAAAAAGAAAGATAGTGAATATGTTTGAAGTTTTTTTTTTAATTTTTTTCTCCTATAAAAGGCATTAAACTAAATTTCATAAATTTCTAAATCAAATAGTAGTGGCATAAAGTTTTGACGTAACATTAGTTTTCTGTAAGTCACGCTATTAATACTTGAAAACAGAATGACGACCGCCGACAGTTGCAGTTCTAGTTCATTAGGTCTAAAGCAATTATCTACTTAAACGAGTATTATCCATCCATTTGTTTTCTTTGAAAAATACTTGCTTCTTTACAATAAATATACTGTAGAATTTATTCCTCAAGTACAAATGGTCATTACTTCAAATATCTTATGTAATTCAAAATTTAATAAATTAGACTTTTTGATGTTTTCTTAAAATTGAAGTTAAATCTAAGTCTGTACTCTAAAATTATTCTTGAACGGAATAACGAAAAAAATTTTTTTTTAAATAAATGTAAATTTATTAATAGGAAAATTCCTTGTATTTCTAAGTTATTCTAAATGCCCTTAATATATGCTAAATACGTATAAATATGCAATAAATTAAACAACTTTGGTACTTCTATAATTGCCCTTCTTAATAACTTTTTTGTATTGACCAGTTTTGCAAGTTACGTTGAAGATTAGCTAACGTTATTTTCAGAACTAAAAAAATTAATAAATATGTAATAAAGTAAGTGCAATGTTTTCTACAGTAAGAAAAATTTAATTCAGTCAGTGATGCATTGGGTGTTCCTCGAGACCACAGTTTCATGCTCCTCGACTTTAGAATTATGATTGTTATGCGTCTGATTCAAGATAATTTCAAACTGAATGCATACATTGGTAATGTGAAATTATTTTACGGTTATAATATAATTTCTTGATATAAAAGTATAATTTGCTTAAAACATTCCATCTCGTCAATCCATATATAACTGTTGATATCCATAATAGATATCCTATCCATAGATATTCTATCCATAACGTCATCAGAATTAGTAGTATTATGCTATATATGCTAATACTCACAAAATAAATTCGATATAAAAATCAACGTTTTTAAAAACAACGTTTTTATATAGTGGAAAAGTTTATTAAAGAAAATTATTGAAATATTAGTTAAAACTGTTAGTTATTTTTAACTTTAAAATTTACTAGATATTTTTAACTTTAAAATTTACTTAAAAAAAGACATTTGTGAGCGTATTAAAAAATTCATAATACTCATAAAATCAAAACATGCGTTTGAAAGTTTGTAAGTCATTCTATTAAAAAAAGAAGGGGAACCAGAATTCAGAAAAAATTATTGTGATAAGACACGGCACCAAATATTGGAATCTTTCTTTCTTGCGAATGATTACTGACTGAAAGTCAGCAACCCTTACTATCTCCCCTTTGTTAATTTTACGATACCTCATGTGGCGTGGGGAGTGCCCGGTGTTCCCAGAGGGTGAAATAAATTTTTCCCTCAATCCTAAAAGCACCGAGAGGAAAGAATATTTTGACTTATTAAAATTATTGAAATATTGTAAAAAAAAACTTGTCGCAAATATCTAAATATTGCATTGTTAGGCGAGTACGAACGATTCCCAAAATTTCAAAGCTCTAGCTTGATGGCAAGTTGGTTAAATTAACGATCGAAAATTTGATGACACACACACACCAAGTGAAATTCAGAAAAACGTTTTAATAATTCGACATAAAAACCAACGTTTTTAAAAACAACGTTTTTATGTGGTGGCAAAGTTTATTAGAGAAAATTATTGAAATAATAATAGTTAAAACTGTTAGTTATTTTTCACTTTAAAATTTACTTAAAAAGAGACATTTGTGAGCGTATTAAAAAATTCATAATACTCATAAAATCAATACATGCATTTGAAAAATTTTGTAAGTCATTCTATTAAAAAAAGAAGGGGAACCAGAATTCAGAAAAAATTATTGTCATAAGACATGGCGCCAAATATTGGAAACTTTCTTTCTTGCGAATGACTACTGACTAAAAGTCAGCAACCCTTACTATCTCGGAGATAGTAAAGTGGAGATAGTATCTCCCCTTTGTGAGTACAAAAGGTTTACGATACCTCATGCGGCGTGGGGAGTGCCCGGTCCCAGAGGGGGAAAGAAATTTTTTCCTCAATCCTAAAAGCGCCGAGAGGAAAGAATATTTTGACTTATTAAAATTATGGAAATATTAGTTAAAACTTGTCGCAAACGTCTAAATATTGCATTGTTAGGCGAGTACGAACGATTCCCAAAATTTCAAAGCTCCAACTTGATGGGAAGTTGGTTAAATTAACGATCGAAAATTTGATGACACACACACACACACCAAAGGAAATTCAGAAAAACGTTTTAATAAAAAATTAGACGTTTGCCAACGTTTTTAAAAACAATGTTTTTATATGGTGGCAAAGTTTATTAGAGAAAATTATTGAAATATTAGTTAAAACTGTTAGTTATTTTTCACTTTAAAATTTACTTAAAAAGAGATATTTGTGTGAGTATTAAAAAATTCATAATACTCATAAAATCAAAACATGCATTTGAAAGTTTGTAAGTCATTCTATTAAAAAAAGAATGGGAACCAGAATTCAGAAAAAAATTATTGTGATAAGACACGGCGCCAAATATTGGAAACTTTCTTTCTTGCGAATGATTACTGACTAAAAGTCAGCAACCCTTACTATCTCGGAGTTGGTAAAGGGGAGATAGTATCTCCCCTTTGTGAGTACAAAAGGTTTACGATACCTCATGCGGTGTGGGGAGTGCCCGGTGCTCCCAGAGGGGGAAAGAAATTTTTTCCTCAATCCTAAAAGCGCCGAGAGGAAAGAATATTTTGACTTATTAAAACTATTGAAATATTAGTTAAAACTTGTCGCAAATGTCTAAATATTGCATTGTTAGGCGAGTACGAACGATTCCCAAAATTTCTAAGCTCTAGCTTGATGGGAAGTTGGTTAAATTAACGATCGAAAATTTGATGTCACACACACACACTCACACACACACACACCAAGTGAAATTCAGAAAAACGTTGTAAAAAAAGCTTTCCTGTCGTATTTATTCTCTCGGTTTATTTCGATGTAAAGCAACTGTTTTCACCCTCACAAGACGGATGTGCTATTATTTTTCGTATGATCATTAAAGCCGCAACAACGTTGCATAAAATCTCCATTTCTATCTTTCCAACAATTAATACACAATTTAGCTGAAACATCTATCCTTCATATCTTTGAGATATGATGATTATCATGCTGTTTAAATTACTCTGCCAACAATAAAAATTATCATTTATACTCTCAAGTCATTTCTTATGATGATTTAAATTGCGCTTTTGATTCTAGTGTTCGCTGTAGAATTTTATAATTTTACATGCAAACACTTTTCAATTCTAATTATTTGTATCTTACACTGTACTATGATCTAATCGAAAAAAGGCAGCCTTAACGACGCTTTCTTTATAATACTGAAAAATGTCAAAAGACCAAGATTTCAAACATTCCGTTTTTAAAAATTTTAAATAATTAATTCTAATGCAAATAAATACATAAAATACTACAAATTATAATTTTTCTTCTGAATAATTTCATATATCTGTTGCTCTTGAGACTGATTAAAAATTAATCAGGACTAATCATTTTTTTTAAATAAATTTGCTATTTAAGATATATAATAAAATAAATTAAAACACTTTAACATATACTTTTATAAAAATATGCTGGCTTTTATACAACATGTGCGTTCTTCATAAATATGTCTGGAAATTTTTAACAGTGTTTGCCTCAGTGTTTTCACTCGCTTCCTCTTATGGCTTAGACATAAATTTTCAAAAATGCAAATTTTTAAGTAAACAAATAGAATTTCTTGGTCATGCTATTAAAAATGGTAAATTGCACCCGTCACCACAAAAAATCAAAGCTGTTATTAATTTCCCTGAACCGAAATACCAAAAAGACTTACAATCTTTTCTTGGTCTTGCAGGATATTTTTGGAAATTCATTTTAAATTTCTCCATCATTGCACATCCTTTAACAGAAATTCTGAAGAAAAATGGTGAATTTAAATTTGCTGATAAAGAAATGCAAGCATTCAATTGCCTCAAACAATGTTTATCTTCACCTGTTCTGAACATTTACAATCAGTACATATATATCGAAATTCATTGTGATGCAAGTATTCATGGTTATGGATATATTTTACTCCAAAAATCAATGACAGTTAATTCGCTTCACCCAATATATTTTATGAGTAAGAAAACGACTGACGCCAAAACAAAATATAGCAGCTATGAACTTGAAGTTTTAGTTATTGTCAAAGCATTAAAAAAGTTAAGAGTTTACTTGTTAGTCAAACATTTCAAAATAGTTACTGACTGCAACGCGTTCGCAATGACACTAAAGAAAAAAGATTTGTGCACTCGGATAGCGCGATGGGCATTGCCACTACAAGATTTTTATTATGAAATAGAACTTCGCTCCGGTTCCAAAATGAATCATGTAAACGTGCTAAGTAGATACCCAGTTATGATCGTACAAGACAGTCTCGTTGCGAAAATCAAAACGGTTCAAGAACAAGACAATGAAATCCTATCTATTAGAGAACGTTTGAAAATTAAACCTTATAAAGATTATCTTCTAAAATCCGAAATATTCTACAAGTTTGTAGATGGTGAAGAATTACTCATTGTTCCTAAAATTATGAACAACATTGTATGGATTGCTCGCGAAAGTGTACACTATGCTTCTAAAAGAACAGAAGAATTCCTTTTGGCGTGGTGTGGATGTTAGGAGAGGGGTGCCAAGTAGATAGGGGGAGGGTGTCGTCACTTGACCGTGGTTCAAAATTACGAGCTCCGTCGCCAATAGCCCTCGTGTTGTTTCTAGTGCGACGTTAATAGAAACTAAACGCAAACGTGGCAAACAAGATAGTCTATTACGTCCAATCAAAAAAGAAGCCATTCCTCGACACACATATCATGTTGACCATTTAGGCCCATTCTTTACTACAAACAAGAATTATAAACATATTTTTGTCGTCATTGGCTCTTTCACAAAATTCGTATGGTTTTACCCACGAAGTTTACAGATGCTGCAGAAGTTATTGCAAAATTAAAAAAAAATACATATTTGGTAATCCCTCTTGAATTATTTTTGAATGTGGGACCACATTCACTTCTAAACAATTTCAAGATTATTGCAGTTCCGAAAAAATCGAACATTTCCCAATCACCACCAGATAACCTAGAGCAAATGGATAAGTATAGCGTTTAAATTCTACAATAGAAACAGTTATATCCAAACTTTAAATAGACAATCTAGAAGAATGGTACATGCACGTCAAAGAAATCCAGAATATTATATATTAGACGTTCCAATGAAAAATTCAAACACTTCCTTCGAATTGATGTTTGATACAAAAATGAAGACGCCACAAGATCTCAACATCTCAAACTTACTTAATGAAGAAATCCCATCCGACTTCGTCAACAATCACGACGAGTTAAAGAAACAAGCTAAACAACAATTCCTGAAAGTTCAAGTTGAAAACAGAAGAAATTATAACCTCCGGCAAAAACCAGCAACTACTTTCAAGCTTCATGATCTTGTCGCCATCAAACGTATTCAACTGGGACCAGGACTCAAGCTAAAACCCAAATACTTAGGTCCATCAAGATAACGAAAATCAAACCGTTCGAAAATCAAATCGTTCCATCAAAAGTGTGGCTTTTATGAAGGACCATCGAAAACTAGTACTTGTGCTGAATATCTCAAGCAGCATTAGACTACTGACGCTATTACCTGACGAACTAATGCAATGACATTTTCACCCGAACTTTTAAAATACAATATTATATTTTTCCTAATATTATTTTTAACTTATAGAGTGAATTTCAATTTTTGAATTATTTTGTGTGTTTTCTTATGTATTAATTTGTCAGATATTGTGATGTAGCTTAATTTTTTTGAATTTTCCTAATAGTTAATATTCAACCATATATTAATCAATTTTTAATTGAGTATGTTCTTACTTCATTTGTGTTATTATTTTCTTAATATGAATGCATATATTATTATTTTAATCATTCCTTTACTGGCTCACCTGAGGTCAGGTGATATTGTCGGATGGCCGATTGTGGGAATTGTCCCGCTGTGCTACAGCAGCGACAACTTCAACGCAGATTAGTAGGTTAAATCTCTATGTGTAAGCACGCAGAAATGCGTGTCCGCCTCTTTCCTTAATTTTTCATCATTTAATAAACAATTTTTTCCTCTTAAAATGAGCTTGGTTCTTTTCAACATACCGATGCTAAGCTCTACAGTACTCAAATAATTGCTCCATTTGGTCCCATATGCTCTTCATTGGAGATAAATCCGGTGAGTATGATAGATAAGAAATGGTTTCAACTTGTCTCAGACAATCTTCAGATACAGTTGCCGCAATGTTTCCAAGTATTTTCTTACAAAAAATTCATGGTTAATCCCTGCCATGAGTAACAACACATGTGGTTGCAAGATTTCTTGAAATATCGTTGATCAGTTCCCTGTATCAAAACTTAATATAACCTGCTGCCATATGTAATGGCTTCCCACGCCATCACATCTGAAATAGGAACAGAATAAGCCGAATTTGTCTGCTGACCAATGGGTCACCATACTCAAACACGATAGCAGCGAGTTATGAAACAGAACCGGGATTCATCACTGAAGACAATACTGTTCCGTTCCCCGGCCATCCAAGTTCGTCGCTGCCGATACTACTGCAAACGAAGACGATGATGTTGATCAATCAGCAGTGATTTTTTGCATGTGAAAAGAAACCTCTTCACCTAAAACTAGGAAATTGTCCGGCGAGAAACATTGCTTAAATACGAAGAAAACATTTGAAATTGGATGGTGGGTATAGTCACCTTTGATGCTGTTCAGGTAGAAGATGAAGCAATCCTCTCTTCTGTTAGTCAATCTAGGTCTCCCTGAGCCAATGTGTCTCATATGTGTTCCTTCACTCACACACTGTAACTAATAACTTGTTACAATTTGGGCAGAACACCCAAGTTAACGAGGAATATGCCGATATGTCTAGCTCGCTTCTATTAATCCAACAACGTGGCCCCTTTCAAAATCCTTCACTTGCACAAACGACCTTTGAACGCGTCTTAATGGCATCGTTAATGTTTAGAAATTTTTCATGCTGTATAAACGAGCACTGTCATAATGTAAATCAATCTCAAAGGCCACTTTATATAGCAACATCGATTTAATTTTCTCGTCTTCTGGTGGCGTGAATATTTGCATAATTCTTTCGTCTCAGTAATAATTTGCATAACTTTATATTATATACTTTCCTACCAAGTTTCATAGTTATTCGGCTATTTTTTACCGTAAGTGTAAAAGATTTTTTTTTAATTATTGCTTTTTTATTTTCATAATTAAAATTTGTTGAACTTGAAATGCTTCAACGAAAAATATTAAGTATAGGAAGAACTTATTTAAACGTAATTGACATTCATAAAACTAATGAGTGCTGTACATCAATGCAGTTAAATTATAATCTGTGAAACGAAAAAAGTATAATCTTTAAAACATAATTAAACTAAAGTATCATAATTATATATTACAAAATTAAACTGTCTTTCTGTTTCAATATCAGTCATTTATTTTCTCCGCATTATTTTCAGAGATGTAATTAATAAACTAAACTTCGAAAGTAAACTTTATATAAAGATTTTTCACTTTTGAAGACAAATGATTACTGGGAATTACGCAAGAAGCTATCAAACGGTTCCATTTTCTTTCACAATTTCTCTTTCAGTTTATCTTTAATGAATGCTTCAAAAGTAATTTCAACTTTTTAGTGAATGAAATGAAAGAAATTCAAAAGTTCTGCTTTTAAAATAATAAATTTCTCTTTAAAAGATTAATTTTTTTCTTCGTATTTTAATTTAACTCTTATCACAAATTGAGAAGGAAATTGATTGATTGTAATAACTTTTTACCGCAGGCTAAATACATCTTCTGCATTAGTGCCAATTTAAAATATTTTTAATTACTTAAGAAGCTCAAAAATAATTATTTAGTTTAAATGAGAATATCAGAAATAAATCGTAGATATCAAGATATATAGATATTAAATGTAAACATCTATATATCTTGATATAGGTAACAGAAATAAATCATAGATATCAAGTTATATAGTTATCAGAAAATAAATCATAGATACCGAGATAGACATAATAGTGCCTCATGCATTCTTACATATTATTCATTGCAAATAATATAAATATCAATAAATTAAAATGAGAAGCAAACTTTAAGTCAACAAATATTGGTTTTAATCCATTTCAATTTTAAATAAAAGATTTTTTGAAGTTCTGAATAATTTACTTGAAAATTTGTCATAGAAGAATAAATAAATAAATTACGCTTTTTCCGTCTCCAACATACATCACATATAAATCTAATATTATATAATATATTTATATAATATATATAACATATAATGAAAAAATTAATGGAAATGATCCTTCATATATTATAATCAGAAATAATTTTAGAAAATAAATCTCAAAAAATTAAAAATAATAAAATATTACAGTAAGAAAGAAAGCATTTTTATATCTATTGAGTAAAAACTTCAGTATTCATCATCATCATCAATACAATCACACACACACAACACACATTATATAATATATATATATATATATGTATTGATGTAGGCTTATGTCTGTATGTATAGGAAAAATCAATATTAAATAAAAATAATGAATGAAAATAAAAATATAAAGTTACCAATATAAGAAAATATTATAGAGGTATTTCTAAAAGAAAATTGAACGTAAGTTAACCTAAATTGTAAACATTCCTAACTTCTAAAAAGGTATAGCAATAAGAAATAAAATATTGATAATTGAAAAGCCTTTAGAATTGAATTAAAAGTAAATAGTTATATCATTACTAAATGCTGTAACAGGTTTTTTAGACTTTTAATCAGGGATTTACAGAATCAATGGTAAACTGTCTCTTCAGCGATTACATTACACAGAAACGGTTATGAAGTTAAAGATACTATTGAATAGATCAACGAAAATCAAATTCACAAAAATTAGTTAATAGAAAATAATTAGTTAATCCTAGAAAATCTTAAAAATTTATATTTTTCTTTGTTTGAAAACTAATATTTTCCCAAACAAAATAATGTATAATAGATCCATCAATCTCATTCAAATCTAATAAAATAATTTTATAAAATACGATCCTGTTCTAAATCAACTAATTATGATACACTTAATGCATTCAAATTAAAATAAAAGATAAATGGAATTTTTAAGCTATTGTCTTTATAAAAAGAGACTATTCTTAATTACCTCCAGGCATTTAAAAAGTAGTGCAAAATTTAATTTTACACTCGAAATGCTCTGCATCGAATATTCCAGTTGGGAGTTATTTATTATTTTAGTTTTATCTCTTTTCTCAGATTTCTATGGTTATTTTTAAAAAGTATGACAAATTATATACGTATAAATAAAGAGCCTTTTTATTTGAAGTATGATAGTTTTTGTAAAATTTATTAAAATTTTCTATAGAATCAATTGAAAATCTACAGAACCACACAAGCGTATTTTTATTTTAGCGAGAAAACACATAGGATTTGTTAGCATTTTAATGTAGAAGTGTCTACAATGGTAAAATAATTGAACAAAAGTTGTTTCTAGAATATCCTGGTTGAAAGTAAATGTTAATAGTCACATTAATCATCTGGTGTTACGAAATATATATTATAATTAAAAGAATGAAAATCAGAAGTTGTTAATGCATAAAATCTACTTATTGTGAAAAGACTGCACATGGTAACTATTTATGATACATTAGAATCTCACTTATTCAAATTAGCGAGCCGCAAGAATATCAGATAAGAAAGAAATTTGATAATAAGGATTTGTTTAAATGTATATTAAAAATTTGGTTTTACAAATTTTGAATTTTATATTAACATTTTAAAACAAACTAATATTAATATACAGTTATAGAACAGTTTGTGAGAAATTACGTCCTTAAAAACTCCTTGAGATAATTTAAGCAATTTTTAATGGTAATCTGTTTTCGATTGACGACTTGCTCTTCGCTGCTATCTTTCAGCAACATTTTGTTGATTCCTGTATTTTTGTTTATGAATGCATTTAATTGCAATTCTTTTAAGAGCATAACACTCCATTATTCTAAAAGTTTCTTCAAATGAACCAAAGAACACTTAATGTGAAACCTAGATTAAACAATGAAAAGTGAAAAGTATATTGAAACATTTGTTTTTAAATTATGTATTTCACAAAATTTGATTGCGCTAAACACTTTAAGAATATTATTGAATTTTCTGAAATCTGTAAATGTATCCACAGGGAACATCGAATTGAATTACTACTTAGAAATGAAACCTTACTATTATTCTTCAATCGTACATATCAAAGAATGAAAGTGTTCTCGATTAAATCTCAAATGTAATAACCAAAATTTAAATCGAGTAGCAGTTAAGCGTACTGCTCTCTTCCCTAAAGAGTACATTTCAGTGTTAGAGTTAATGTGTCTGTAGAAATGGCATTGATCATAATACTAGAATTAAACATTTTATTATTCATTTTTCTTTACGTAAAATTCAATAGAGCGAAGGATGTATGTAGCAGAAAGTCATTATTTTAGATGGCGAAATTTTTGAAACATCATTCAAGTCACTTAAAGAAGGTATTTAAAAATATTGTTAATAACGTAAAATTTGGAAGAAAATTTGAAATTGAGCAACAATAATATGTGTTAAACCTATGGATTAATATAGGAGATTTAAATTATATTCAACAAAATAATCTCAGAAGAACTTTATAAATGGTTCAAGAATTTATTTCAAATATAAAACACAATGTATAACTATACACATTAGCTAGGAGAATATTGACAAGGTTTAAGTTACTTAAAAGAAAAATATATAGAGAGTCGAAAAGAATTAAAGCTTTACTCTCTTACACGTATGTATGAGCTTGTATATATGTGTGTGTGTGATGAGCTAGGGGAGTAATTCCATTACCAGATTCTATGATGATTTCGTAGGAATTCAATGACAATGCTTGCAGTAGTTTTACTTTATTAAGTTTATTAGGCGAGAGAGATGAAGGTAAAATATGTACAGAATACTATATTCAAATTGATCAGTTCATCAGAGAAAAGTAGACGTCTTCCTCTTTTAATTAATATCGGCGATGGGCGTTGGATTGCGTGCTAGCGTTCGAAGTTCAAGATGCGAAGGAAAAGAGAAGCAGAAAAAGGGAAAAAGAGAGAGTCGAAAAGTCGCTCAGTTTTGTTCTGGAATAGGTGGCTCTGCTTGAGGTACCACATGACGCTGATTCGTGGTGCCCTCTATCGTTTAACTGAGGAACTGGTTTTACAGTAAATTGGAAAAAAACAATAAATTCTTTGATAATTAGCTTGAAAACCCTACATACATATAAATTTATAATTTATACTGGTGATGGAGTTTTTTATTTTGTTTTATTTCGCATCCTATTTTAAGAACTAACTATTAAGAAATACTATTAGTTATCCATTCGTGTTTACGCATTAAAAAATTTATATTGAATGAATTTTTTTAGAATTTTCTTAATCTAAATAGTGTTGTATTAAGTTAAAAACTTTAGTTTCCCGTAACGCACATTAACTAAAACTTTCTTAAATATGAAACCCACTTAAAATATTTAATTGCTACTTAAAAACAAAATTTGACGAACTTAAGATAAGAATAAAAAAATTTAGTCTATTTCCTTTCATATTAAAAAAAAATCACAAGCCTGAAGCTTACAATTTGAAGAAAATCAAATTTTGTCTACATATACTGAGTGTTCTGTGTGTACAGCATTAATCAAAAATATTTATAACGTATCGGAGTTTTTCTAACCACATTACTAAGTATTAAAAATAGTATAATCCCCACAAACTGTACTTTCTATTTTAATAAGAATTGCCATATGATTACTCACTCCTTAAATTATTTAAAATCATACTGTTGCTGCTAAATTCATTTTTAATCGAGCTAAATTTTTTTTATGGCACATTAAGTACAGCTCCTAATTTTAAAAGTATCTTTCAATGTAGTTAGAAAAACTATCAATTATTGACTAATATCTCATTTGTTGTTTTTTTACTCAGTTAAGCAAATAGAACAACTGTTTATAGAATCTTAGAAATATTTGGATTAAACTAATTTCTTTATCTAAATATATTTTGATAAAACCGTACTTGTTAGATTGTTAATTTAATTATAAAAATAGCCTTCTGTTACAAAGAATCTGAAACATAATGCTAATGTGACAGTAGTTAAATCGACTTAAAGAGCCCAAAGACTCCATTTGTACAAACATCTCCACTATCTTCGAAACATTTATCCCTTAATCGTTTTGCCGAAATCTTCTGAACTACGTATATCGGGAGTTACAAATGACTTTGTAGATGATAAGAAAAGCCGAAGCAATTAACCAAATCCGATCTAATTTAAATACATTTGATGGGTTGATTTAAACTATCTCTTTTTCCCCCAAGTCTTATTTCAAATGAGTTAATTTTTTTCGTTTTCTACGACAACTTTTTTCCAAAGTGCCGGAATTTTATCAATCGAGTAAGTTTCCAACTCGTCATAAATTACCTCACTCTTGCTCAAACTAATAAGATGGTTAGAGAAAGAATTGAGAGTAGCTTTATCCGCATAGACAAAATGTTGTCCCTCCATCAATCACTTTCAAGTCTATGTATATCCCCTTCACGATTCTTAAAAGATCATACAGCAATAATTTAGGATCTTGCACTGATATAATACAAGTTTTTTTATCCATGATATTCTGACAGAAATAGTAAACTGATAGGAAAATTCTGTACTATTTTCCGGGAATGATTTTTAAAACATAATGTTTCAGATAACTGAAGGATGCTATCTTGATCAGTTTTCATGCAATATATTTTTTATCTTTTATCTTTTTACATCCTCTTTTCAATAATTTCATAATCATGTTATTAAACATTATTACGATTTTTTTGAACAGTTAACATTTGAGACATTTCTTTTAAACTCTAAAAATGTTCTTTATATAGAATATTTACCATTAACAGATCATATTTACAATTATCGTTGAGGAACAGGAACTCAAAAAAAAAAATCTCCCTATGTATGATCGGCTTTACACTTTTTTTTAATTTTTCTCATCTTAGACAGTAATCTATCTATTGCCTGGACTATTTCGAGAGATTAATTCTAAAAAAGAAGCGTGAATAGAAGAAAATTAATGCAAAATGAGAGCAACGAAATTAGTTTCCCCTCTCTCTCTCTCTCTCTCACACACACACACATACCCATTCACGGTAAATTTTATTTTACTATATTAATTACAGAACACTTAAGTAGATGTTATCCAATGTTATTGTATCTGGATAATTAATAATTTGACTTTCCTAAAATACATATTAATATTTTGTGTAGTTCATGTGGACAAATTAAAAATAGTCGATTTTTTTTTCCTTTTTATATTTTGCAATTTGAAAAGTAAAATATTACGATTTCTTACTGAAAATGATATTATATCTAATATATTTCTGAATGTTTTCAAAAATTGAGATAAGTAAACTTAAGGACTAAATATAACATGATTTTCAAAAAAATACTTTAATTATTTATATCTCATTTGTCTTAAGAAAAGGCCTTTTGATTTTGGAAAATAAATCGGGTAAGAAATGATAAGCTTTAATTTAAATTCTACCAAATTATCAATACATTTCTCTTAAATTTTTTTTATCATATATATATATATATATATATACTTTATTAAAAAAAAGTAATTGCGAAATTTTAAATGCATATTTTTAAATTCATGATTTACTTGATCACCAAATAATTATTTTCATTTCATTCGATTGTAATATGTATACATTTTATAAGTCTAAAAAACAAACATTTTGAAGTTGTGAACCTGCGATGACACTTTCTCGCAGCGTCATTCTTAAAAATGAAGGAGTAACTTTTACGGAGATTTCTTCGATTGCCATGGGAAGCTTCAGCAATGTGGGCGGGCCCCCCCCCCAAAAAAGAAACATTTAGCAATTCTTTTGGTGACGGTGCCAAATATAGAGATTTTAGCGATAAAATTATGTTTTTCGAAAATACTGGAACATTGTCGATATCTCAGTTACGACGAAAGAAAAATTAACTGTTCCTGAATTATTCGGGTGACGTCATACTTGACCGAAACAGCAATAAATACGGTTAGATACGATGCTAGAGCTAATTGGTCAGAATCTGCCTTTTTCAATCGGCAGGATTGAAAATTGGATCTGCCGAGGTATCTGCTTGTAGCATGACCAAGGGAATTTGCAGGGAAGCTAGATGAATTTGCTGGGAAATCTGTTGCACTGCCGGAAACTGTAGGAGTCCATACAATGTATTACTTTATAACATTGTCAGAAATGCAAACTGGTAAGCTGGTGAATGAACGTTATTGAAATCGCTGCATTGGTTATTACATGTTCTTTTTGTATATATAGTTGAATTGTGTTGGTGCTGCCTTTTTTCCTTTGTGTCGTAGTACAAGTGCTACGTTTTCAGAATGTGCAATTTACAATTTTCTTACCTGTGATCATCTTGTGCTGAATGTCTGTGAATAAATCATCATTTGTAATTATGCTTCGTGTAGGACTGATTTCATGCGTACACCCACTCGGAAATGGAATTTTTGTATCAATACATTACAATTGAATATATATCTACAATAAAATGGAATATATTATTGATATATTATGCGCTTTAATTTAATAAATAAATAAATTATGTTTGCTTTTATATTTATGCATCTGCAGTGGAAAGCAATTAATGAAAAATATTACATATTGGATTCGACATAAAGGACTTTAACTTGTATCAAAATGAGATATTTCTGGTAATCATATTTAATTTTTCTCTGTAGAAAATAGAAAGGGAATAATACATCTCTTTAACTTATCAGCTAAACAGCATTGACGATAACATTCATAATTTCATTTCACTTGTACGTTTTTATAGACATATTTTCCCCAAATGTAATATTAAACAACGATATAGGGAAAAACTTTACTGTGAGTGTGATTAAATTTTGACTTGAAATAATTGGTATACAAATCTCAGACTTTTTAAGCAAAGAAATAATATTCTTTTAATCTACCGCCATCAAATAGCAGGATAAGAAAAAAAGCAAGGTAATCTAAGTTGCTAAATAAAAATCTGCGATACTATAAAAAGCTGATAGATGAAATGATAAAGAAAATGACGCTAAGGATAATGGTGAAAAAAACCCGGATATAAGAATCAGCTTAAAATAAGCAAGCAATAATTTAATATTTTGTTAGAAAGTAAAACAGAGAACTATTCGAGTGACTGACGAAAGATATCATATATTAGGTGAAACTCTATTGATAAATTTCTCAATTCAAGAATTGAATAAGGACACATTGATGTAAAGAGGAAATTTTCTTCCATTTTTATCTGTTATTCCAATTACATTGAAAAAAAAAACATTTTTAAACAACGCAGCTCAAAAACTAAGTCTCTTGTAAGATTTCTGTCAAATAGTTCCAAAAACTCTCAATAACAGAGTATAAATGATTTGTATGACGATGTGAAGTGTTCCTGAAATAAAATTAACGTAAGAAAGTCTGAATGGAATCAGAATATAAGTATAAAGTTAACTTCGGTGTAACATCTTTCTCAACACAAATGAAAGCTAAGTGATTTTTACAGGTAAGTGTGTTTTATTAAGACTAACAATTACATAAATTGTTTCTTATATCCCGAAAAAATTATTTATAAAAAGATCTGATTACTTTAAGCATTCTTTAAATAATTAATTCAACTGTTTGAAAAATGGTTATTAAAAATTGACTCTGACAGGTGTAACATACTAAAAACACAAACATCAGCAGCACGCTTAGGATTGCTGTAAGTTTAAGCGAACGTATTTGATATATATATATATATATATAACTATGAGGGTATTGAAGTGACATTGTGTAAATCGTATCTGATATCTAAAGAAATTTTTATATTGTGCTGCTGGTTTTTTTGGTAGGGTCTTTGTTTCATGATTTGATTTATATGTATTTTTAATAATTATAACTTGGAATAAGAGCTTACTATAATATCTTTTAGATTGGTGACTTATTCAAAAAGATGGTGTTGTACATGGGGGCTATTGCCTTTCGGGACATTCATAGGTTTTTGGACTTTCGTTTCAAAACAAATCCACCACACAATATTAGGAATACAAAGTCAGCTAATTAGTGGTTTAGTTGTGAAGATATTTTGAAACATTTATGTATTTTTTACACATTTACATACACATATTTCACTCAATTGGATTTTGAATAATTATAACAAATAAAATACTGATCATTCAATATGATTTCATGGTCATGATTGGTTTATTGGTGGATTTTTATTAAATATTCTATATTGAAACTTTTTATACTCAAATTAGTTAAGTACTTTTGACTTCCAAAATTTATCTGGCAACATTGCATGCTGGTGGACATCATCACTTAAAAAGTTATTTAACCTATTGCAATCAGATTCATGACCACTTATCAAAGATATGATTTTTTGAATCTTTGCCTTTACAACTATGAAATTTGAATTGAATTTCGATGAAAAGCACGGATTCGAGTATGTAGTTTTTAAGGTTTTTAACTGGAAACATTTAATTATAATGTTTTATGGTTTCGAAAAAAAATCGTAAATTTTTAATTGAATAATTTTAATTGAATAATTTTAATTGAATAATTTTTAATTGAATAATTTTAATTGAATAATTTTAATTGAATAATTTTAATTGAATAACTTTAATTGGATAATTTTAATGGATAATTTTAATCGGATAATCTTAAAAGGATATTTTTAAATGGATAAGTTTTAATTGGATAATTTTTTTTGAAAATAATTAGTAATTGAAATATCTCGCTATTCAATTTTTCTTCTTTGTTTATTGTTTCTTTTCTTTAAATTACAACTTGAATTTTGGAGTAATCCAATTTTACCCAACAAAATGCATTGGGGGAGGGTTGGTACCATAGAACTAGTTTAACCACACAATTCAGTCCCCAGTCTGAATATGCATGTTTTGTTTTGTTGAGGATTCGAATTATTCGATTTTTTTTCTTTGGTTCAAATGAATTTCAAATTTGATTCATCTCTTAGTTTCAAATTTGATTCAGTTTCAACTTTTTTACTTAGTTTTATAAATGCTTTTTGTTTTTTTTTTGTTGATTTTGGTTTTTAATTGTTCTCTTCCTTTTGTGTTTTTTTAATGATAATTTATTTGCTTTATCTTATATATATATATATAATGATTTAACTTAGTTCCTATTAGTTTCTCACAATAATAATTTAATTTCCTAATTTTTCCCCATTCCCTTCTTTAAAAGATATTGTTCATTCTTATCTCTGTTATTTATATATATTTTTTTGAAGATTTAAGAATTCTTGTTATCAAGCTTATTACTGAGAAATTGTTGTTAGATTTTAAGCACAATACCAGACACAACATACAAATTTACCTTTTTATTTAATTATTAAGATTTTAATTATCTAATTGAAATTGTTTATGTATTCTGTGAGGATGAAAGGATTATTGAGGTATAAAAATTTTAGATCTTAAATTTTTAAATATGAATTTTTTAGATATATAACATTTTTAAATATAATTCTAATTTAAATTGTAAATTTGATTATTTACATAGATACCCCTGTAAGATAAATTTATATGTTAGGGTCTAATGAACATCCAGATCTTGCGGAGGGGGGGATTTTGTAATGATTTAACTTAATTCCTATTAGTTTTTCACAATTATTATTTAATTTCCTAATTTTTCTCATTCTCTCTTTAAAAGATAGTGTTCATTCTTATTTCCTGATAACATTCCTTTTTAACTTTAATTTTTGCAATCACGCGCTCTTAAAATCTGTAAAGACAGCTTTTTCTCCCGCTCCATACTTGTTGGGATGATCCCTACCAGACCTTAGGTCTGCACTTCGATTCCCTCGATATCCATCCATCCATACCACATATTCTCAGAAGTTTATAGTGAAATTTCCCTGGTATATAAATAAAAACACAGCGAAAAAAGCTCTCTCTTACTCACTCTTGCTTTTATACTCATGCTCTCATAATCTGTATCTGAGAAATTGTTGTTAGATTTTAAGCACAATACTACACACAACATACAAATTTATCTTTTTATTTAATTATTAAGATTTTGATTATCTAATTGAAATTGTTTATGTATTAATTACACAACGGCGGAGTTGTGTAATTTTCGCCGGATGGAAATGGCCTATCTCCCAGCTACAATAAAATAATTCTATAAAAATAAAATTGACTCTTTTCGACTGTTTTATAAAAATTAATTAAATAGCACTATTTAAAAGATTACCCTTACATTATATGCATATATTAATGGATATGAACATCACAGTGATGGTACGAAACGAATAGAGAATCAAGGTGATTTAGAATGTAAAGAAAAGTAAATAATTTAAAATCTCCTTTCCTTAAATTAAAAATAAGATTCAAAGTAATTTTTTTAAAAAAATACGAGAGAAAAGAAAAATTCATTATTAAACTAAAACAAAAACTTATTTTAAAAAAAAGTAAGCTTACGAAATAAAAAAATTTAGTCCTAGAAGAATATATATTGAAAACACTTAAGAGATAATTGCAAAAGTAAAACCCTTTAAAAATAAAACTATGGAATAAAACTATGGAATGAAATAAAGCTATGCAATACTATCACTTGTTTAGAAAAACTGACTTTGCTTAAACATATTTAACTATCAAACCTTCACAATTGTTAATAGATCTTTAATACAAAGACACACACCTAATATAGCAAAATGAGGAAACAATGTCAGCGACAAACAAAAATGACGATTTATATAAACCAGATTTACCTCTTATCCGTCATATTTAAGTCTCGTTTATTCTAATGTAAATTCTTTAATTCAATGGATATTGAGGATTTAGTCAATGATATTTTGGTTGTTTAAAGAATTAAAAATGAACTGTTGTATATCCTATGATAAATTTAAATTTGTTATTAATCTTATTTTAAAGAAAATTATATTTATTTTAATATGAATAATTATAAACAAATTAAATGGATCCGTCAAGAGGAGGTCCTGCTACTAATAGTCTCATTAATGTATTTTAACATTTTTTGAACATAATTTTATAGATAATAATAATTTTAAGATATTTAAATATATTGATGACCTTTTCGTTTTTCAAATTGATTCTGACACATATTTTAAGCCAGATTCATCTTTTTTTTTTTATATAAATCTGATTAAATGTTACGAAAATTCCGAAGGAACATATATTTTGAATAATAATTCAAAAATTGTTAATAATAGGATGATTAGAAATATATATGACAAGAGAGACAATTATTATTCAAATATTAATATAGAGCCATTTTTATAGAAATATCTGTTAAATATATTTAGAAACATATCGCAATAAATAATTACTTTAGAGATTAATTAATATGCTTCTAAATTTTCAGATAAAATTATCAAATTTTGTATTACCTGTACAAATGCTGATAATTCTATTAAATTTATGAAAAAATATTAAAATATAAAAATTATGGATTAGATTAATTTTTTGTTGGCTTACTATGATTTTTTATGTAAAATTTAAAATAAAATATGTATAATTTATATTTTATTTTCAACTACACACACACACACACACACATATATATATGTATATATCGCTATCTTTGAAATACATTTGTGTTTTTAGAGGTTATGTATTTGTATAATGTTTGTATTTAGGCTGTCATTTTTTATTAGTTTCTGATTATTTAATTATTGTATTTTATAGATCTTTTTTTAATATGTTTTTATGAAACTCTTTTTATTTGATTGTATAATTTAAACACCAGATGGAGACACATTTTTATATTATGACCCTTTTTTTAAAAAAATGTCTTAAGTTATTAAATATTGTTTATTTATAAACTTCAATAATTGTTAAATGTTTAACAGTAATCCATTAGCTTTATTTTTATCAAAATCATTAAGTTAAAGTTAAGATCAAACTTTTAAATCAATAAAATGTTCCCGAAACTTAACAACTGAGCAGTACTTTCAGAAGTCGATGCAACACAAAATTTTTTTCATTGGTTTGATTTACAGTATTGGAGAATCATATTCTCTTCAATCACAAGCTTCTTGTAGGGTATACTAAAACGAATAATTTCATAGAGTTAAACATTATTTTAAGACAGCAATATTGTATGAACAATAGGAATCAGCAATTTAGCGCACTAATGCAGTCATTTATTTTATTCTTTTTACTTTCCAATCAAAGGGAAAATCTTCTGCGAAGCACAAATTTTCCAGACGAAATAGAAAAATCAATGACACACATAAAAAAAAATCTTCAATCGCAATAATGAATTTCGCTGTGCACATACGATGCAATCTCTAAAACGACAATCGACTTGGCAATCAGCAGAATATCTCAAGCTGTAATAAAAATTTTCATGCTTCACTGCTTGAAATTTCCAGAAGGAAAGCCAACTGGAAGAATTAGCATATAAATAATCCCTTTGTTCGAAAAGGTGCCAAAACGATTTAAGGAAATTACACGAGACATTTTTCGAAATCTGTTTTCTTCTTCGTAATACTGCATAAAAATAAAGGAATCACTCAGGCAAAAAAGAGAAAAATGCTTCTACAGAAGATAGAAATAAAATAGACTTTACTTCAAACATTTAGTATCTTAAGATTACATAACAAAGGGCTGATCTAGAATCTCTCACGTTTAGCGAAATTGTCTTTAATATATTTATCATTCTGTACTATTTGCAAGAACAATTTATGATAATAAGGTGAACTATGAACTTATTTTGAGAAGTACTATAAATACGTTTTAAAAATATCATAATTTAATTTTCAGATTTAAAACATATATATATATATATATATATATATATATATATTACAGATTTGAAAATTTTTAAGTATATAAACAATTAAAGAAAGAAAGAAATCTAAACGTAATTTTTTTCATACTATTTAATTCATCATATTACATTTTTTGTATATAATTTATGTACAAATTATTCTAGGTTGCTATTTTAAAGGCAATTTTTACATGTTTTTTTTTTCAGAAAATACAAGAAACATTTTAAGCTTGCAACAAATTTATGTTTTTAAGCTTCTTTTAGATATGATTTTTTTATTAATTTTAATTAGTTCCTTTTAAATTTTCAAAAACTGAAATACATATAAGCTAAATAAAAATAACATTTCATGAAACAGTTTGTACGGTAGTAGAGCTTCAAATGATTATCATAATTCTTGTATGCACCGCCGCTTAGATGAAATTAAATTACTTTTGGATTGATTGAAAGATAGGAAATGGTAAATAATTGCGTTTATGAAATGAAAATATTATTTCTAACACCAAATGAGGATAAGACTTATGTAAAGCATACTGAAAGAAAGTTTTTTCTTTTTTATTTGCAGACACTTATTCTTTGTAAACGATATGATTCTCAGTTGATTTTATAGAATAAGGCTTCATTCATATTTTAAAGTAATATATAAAGCAGAAAGTTTGTACAAACGTGATGTGACTGTTCATACATGTTTTTGTCAGAAACGAAAATTTTATTGAAAATTATATCACAACAATAAAATTAATCTTAATGACCTTCTTCATTTGAAATAAAACATAATTATTTTGTTAATAGATTAGATTACAGAATCATAATAAATTTTTAAACAATTGTTAAAGCTAACACTTTTTGTAATGAAGCCTTCAAAATCAATTGATTTTAATGTAGCATCCATAACAGGATGTTATGGAACCAACAAATTTAATTTTGCAGTGAATTGTCATCATCTTGTACTTATTTAGTTGTATTTTCACACTATGCAAAATATTTGCATGACGTTAAATTTGTAGAAGAAATGAGCATGTTTAATGTTAAATATCAGATCTTGAGCTTTCAGGGGAGTATATTTCAAATTCCATAATCAATCGAGTCTTTAATGGTCGGATTAGCTTCTGTTTTTTTCGAATTTTCTTTAAACGTTTATTAAAACAGCATTAACACTCAGAAAAAGCGAAGCGTTTCAATTAGAGAAGAGAATAAAAACGCATTCGACAATACAAACTGTGGAATTTTATTGTAACTAATGCTGTAGTCTATATGCATAATTTAAAGTATAATTTATTTCGTCATAATATATATAGAATATAGACAAAAAAAAGATTATTGTCATGCGCATTAACATAGAAAATAGCTGTATCTGTGCGTATTATCAGATCATAAAAATGATACGGGACGAAATCACACACTCGCACAAATATAATATATATATAACAGGTCAATTGAAAAGTCCCCGGCCTGACATATAGATGGCGCCTAGAATTGAATCCATATGTTTTTTAGTTATCCCTAACCCTCAAAAGATGCGTGTATAAATTTGACAGCTGTTGGATCGTTATTATGTGGCTGTATCAGACTAGTCGTCATTGTCGTAAACTCGCTGCCTGAGTTGTTTCTTTCGAGGCGTCGGTTTCAGCCCAGACATCACCAACGACTCAGAGAACAAAGAGATGGTACACATTAAATTTATCAAAGTTCCAAGTTATCTCGAAAATGAGACTTGGAACTTTTGAGATGAAGGTGCCAGCTCAGATATCATCCTTGCCAATTAACGAAGGATCAAAATTAAATTGTCATTTGCTGTTAGCCCTCATGCTGTTTCTAATGGACTAAATTCACGGAATCACGTGATATATATCATAAACAAACTGGCGTAGTCTATGTTTACATTGAATTTCCCTATATGCTAGCTGTATATATATTGCATATCCGTTTTATTTCAATTAATTTATTTAATATTATAATATTTCTTATAATAATAATTATTATTACTATACTATAATTATTTATATTCGGCAGGTAATAATATAAGTATATTTTCATGTATCTATAGTCTTATTCTCATTTAGTTCTGCAGTTAAAATATTGTTCTATAAACCAAGCCTATTTAAGCTTGCTTCTGGCCTTTCTATGTAGATTTGTGATAAAAGCTTTAAATTATTTTCTGCTTTAAAAAGATACATTTTTGAACTATTTACGACCATTCAGTTACTTTCACGTTTTTGTTTTTATTAAGCTTATTTAGTTTTTCAAATTATTTCATTTGTAAATATTGTTATGCATCAATAGATCATCGGTTAATTCTAACATGCTAAAAATAAAGGCTCTGATATTTGTTCTAGTATTTTTATTATTCTAAACTGTCTTAAAATAAATGTGAATTATTGAAGTGTAATTCAACTCTTTCTGAATTATAGTATCTTTCATGTAATGAAGACCTTTTATAGTAATTTTCCATTTCGCCGACTCAAGCGATAAGGTCGACAAAAATGATACAACCAACGCCAAACAGGCTAAGTGCACCCTATGTGTTATCGCCAATAAAGTCTGCTTGGCGAGATTTGCGCCGGAGAAATGCAAAAATGCCCATTTTTAATTTTTTCATCACGCCGATTCTATTTAAAAAATAAAGCAACATTGGATTTAAATCTGGTTTAAACTATTTTCTACTTTAATCAAGTTACATAATTAAGCTCTAACAGTTATATAATAATTATGATTTAAACTATAATTTTATACTTAATTTATAGTTTTTTAAATTTTGGATTAAGTCCTAGTTTACAGAGGCCACCTGGCAAAATTTTTGAAATCACGCCAATATAACTTCAGCTCCTTGATAGAGGAATGATTCTATACCTTTATACTACAGCAATCAAAATTTTCAATGCTTGCATTTATTTAGGATGAAAAATAAATAAAACAAAGTTTTGTGATAATTTCTCATTCAGTTAAAAAGTAGTATATCTAAAAAAAATGTAAGTTACTTAAGCTTATGGAACACAACACATTTCACAAACGCAGTGCAAAATCAACGAATAGAAGATTTGTTTACATCAGCGGGTATCACGTGGCCAAGATATCATGTGATCGTGACGCCGCATGAATTTAATGCATTGGTGCATTAAAACAATCAATCAATAAAAAGTTGTCATATATATATATATATATATATATATATATATATATATATATATATATATATATATATATATATATAAACACTACGCTACACTGAAGATGCAATACCAAGAAGGAGTGGCCAGAAAGTGATGAAACTCGACAAACAGAGAGATACAACAATGAACAATAAGTTATCTTGATTTCAAATTATGTACATAATACAAAGTAAGAACAGCGTCGGCTTAGTAGGTTGTAGGACCAACGTGGACAGTGATACTAGAAGCAAAACGTCTAGGTACAAAGTCAATGAGAGAACGGATGACGTCCTGAAGAATGATTCTCCATTATCTATCAACCATTAGCCATTGTTCGTCTTCTGCACGGCATTAACAGGGTGTAAAAATGGAGTCCAAGCACTTCCCAAATGTGTTCAATTGGTGTGAGATCAGGAGAAAACGGTAGCCAGGGAAGCATGTGTAGAGCACGGCAGAGCACGTTGACTGATGCAAGCAGTCTGCGGTGGTCCGTTGTCTTGCTGATAAATGCATTGGGCACCTCCTGAAGGTAAGGGGATGTGAATGGCCATAACATATCATCTACGTATCGTTAGGCCATCATAATGCTCTCAATGCGAACTTGAGGTGACCTGGAATAGTACACAATTGCGCTTCAAACCATGATTCCGCGAGTTGGGGTGACCCACTTTTGCTGCTATATTAGACCTGTCTCCACTTCGATGCCACACTCCTACAAAGCGACTATCAATGATGAAACAGAAGAGTGACTTATATGAGAACATAACCTTGTGCCATTCTATCATCCAGATCGATTGAGCCCGGCACCGTTGCAGATGTTGGAGTTTATGATGTGGGGTCAATGGCAGTTTTCTTAACGGACGCTATGAGTGTAGGCCATTAGCAGTTAATCTACAGGAATTAATTCTGATCGATAAAGGAATATCCAAGGTGTCTTGAATATGCTGCCACATGGAGGTAGAAGAGGCTTCAAAGTCCGCCACCGCATGTCGGGAGATGCGTCGATCCATGCGTGTTGACGTACCTGGGCTGCACCGGCACATCCTCAAACTTGCCATATTTCCTTCTTCTAACCATGATCACCATATGCGTCGAGGTGTTTTTCAGCTGAGATTTACCGTATGGTTCAACCTGCTTTATCTCGGTCCGTTCACCATGCCCCTCGTAAAATCGTCTGTCTGCTGGAACTGCCTCCGTCGACGAAGACCTAGCATTCGCTTTTATTACACATTTCTTTGATACAAGAACAAAATGTCCCGATGATTTGCCTAGTAGAAATAACGGCACAAAAATTGAACATTCTGCAGGTTATTTCTATTATGTATTCTACAACGTGTGCTGAAGAGCTGCACTTTACACATCATTCGCATAACTCAGTAAAGTTGGTCTACCCTGAAATTTGCATAATTTTCTGGCTATTCCTTTTTGGTGCTGAATTTTTAATGTCTCGTAGTATATATATATATATATATATATATATATATATACAGAGAGAGAGAGAGAGAGAGTAATAATTTCAATCAAACATTATTTAATTTCCTAATTTTCTCCCTTCTGTAACTCAAAAATAAAGAGTTCATTCTTATTTTCTGATACGATTCCAAATTTTCCTTTAATTTATGCGATCACGCACTCATAAAATTTGCTGAATCAATTTTTCCCATGGTTACAAACCTGTAGGGAATAATCCCTTTTTACCTAGAGGTCCATCAAGTCCCTCAGAATCCCTTCGTCCAAAATTCTGTGATTAACACGATCAAAAGAAATCCCTCCAAATAAATTCGAAAGCAAGTTAAAATTCTTTCTCTTCTGCTATGACAAATGGTGCGAATATACGCCTCTTCCATTATTCATTTAAACTTGTCACCAGGCTCTCTCTTCAAAAGAAATAAGCATACTTTTTCTTAATTGGTGTTCTCATTTGGGTTTATTTTGTGTTGGAAAAATCAGCAATGTTTATTACAATGAACTTCAGAAAATTTTAAGTTGAAATACAACAAAGATAATTAAAGTGAGGAATATACAAACATGAATAAATATATTGAGTTAATGCAGAGCCCTTCAGAAATTTTGAAATATTCTTAGATTTTAATTCTTCATTCCTATTATTGTGTTCACATATCTGATTATTTAAGAATAATTCTATTTTCATCCCCTTTTCAGAATCAAAAGAAATAATATGAAGTTCATTTAAATGGCTTTGCAAATTATCATCTGTCAATAAACTAGTACAACCAATTTTCTATTTCAGGACTTGTGAGTCATTTTCACCTTTTTCCTTATTATTTTCTTACATAATTATAGTTGAGTTATAAGTTTTGTTTACCTTTTTTGACCTTAATAGAATTAATTTAATATCTAAATGTAACATGATGTAATACTTTTCAAAAACCTTAAAAAGATTTAATTAAATTACAAATTATATTAACTTTTTTAAATTCATAAAGAGAAAGTATCGTTAAAAAAACCAATAAAAATTCTAACTAAACAAAACATCAAACAATTCTATTATCATACATTTTTAAAAAGATCCCATACAAATATTATACTTTCAGTTTTGATATACATTTCTAGTATTTCTCAAAAAATTTATGAAATATCAGTAAAGTTACATGATAGACAGCTTGTTATAAAATTATATATCAAATTCTAAATAAAACAAAACACTGTTGTGCGTACTTTCTAAAATTTTGAATATATTAAAATTCAAATCAGAACCAAGTTAAAGAAATTTAAAATGGATATCAAAAAATAATATTTGTAAAACTCACACATTTTATTTAATAAAAAATTATGTGTATAGAATTATTTACTGAAATTCAGTCCCACTTTGTAAATTTAGATATTAAAAACTTGTATCCCATTCAAAAAGCTGCAGATGAATCAATCCCAGTCGAAATGCAGATGTTATAGTTCAGGTCAAGAGTCACATGATAGTAGAGGAACTAATTTGAAAGCAAACAAGATGAAGGCAGAAACCTGATCCTATTATCTTGTTGAGATGACACATTCATAATTTTGATGAATTTCATTAGGATAAAATGCTGACAGGACAGTAGAAACGGCTTATTCACTGGTTGTTAGGATCGCTTTAAACGATGCAGAATTTCTTTTCTTGTGATCCAAACTTGAGTTAAATGGCTCTTTTAAATTACTCCAAAGTTTTTTTTTTTTTAATTACTTGGAGAGATTATTCGCCAAGCTAACTTTGGTAATGTTCGTAGAAAACAACAAGCATCTCGTCACTCTTTCGAAATGTTCAGATTTCTCAAGGGAGGGTCAGTCTTCAAAATTGATGCTTGTTTTTCTATTAATACTTTTTGAATATTTCAATTTTTATTAAAATGTCATATTAGAAACTTGCGATTCAATAAAATTTGTAAGCATGATGGCCTCTCTCTTTCTCGTCTTTCAAGATATTAAATCGCTGTCGTTATTGTAGTTGGCGAGAGGCATTGTCGCTTCTAACGGTAGTCTTGTAGCGGATTCCCATCCTGCCGGCTTGATATAATAACTTTAATCTACAAGCATACATGTGTTAACTTCCCTACTTAAAGCCCACCTCTAGAGGGCGTTCATTTGCATAGGGAGAGAGTGTGATGTCACACGATCCCCTCAGACGGGACCTGACCGAATCTCCGAGAGGAGCAGTTGTAAACGATCGGTAGTAAGAAGAGTAAATAAATGTTGTTGTTATACAACCAGATGTGTTTTTGTCTAAGGACAACCGTGAACTGAAATCTGAGGTGATGATGATTAGTTTTAGTTACAGTAGATAGTAGTATTATAAGATTCAGAAGCGGGATTTATATAGAAGCCCACGGTCAGACTGACATTTCTCTGAGAGAACTGTAAGAAAAGAATGTACTTTGTAGGACTCTAACCTACCGGAATTGTGAAAGACACGCAAAAGTGTTCCCTGGAATATATAGTGAACCGCGCAAAAAAAAAAGGTACGTTGTAGGACTCTAACCTACCGGAACTGTGAAAGAAAATGTGCTAAGAAGTGATTTATTTAGAAGAATATTGAAATAGAGTTAAATATGTCGTTCCTCTCAAAAGGACGTAAAAGTGATTTAGTCGAGCTTGCGCTTCAATTAAACGAAAGTGTCACTTCGGACGCTACCAATGTGACAATAAGAGCCATCATACTTAATAGCAAGTTCTATGAAGAAGCTTTCGCGAGAGGATGTCTCGAGAGAATAATTGAAGATAGGATTGAAAGAAAAAGGGAGAGGATTGAAAGAGAACAAAGGTTAGACAGAGATAAGGAGATGCAATTTGAACTAGAAAAATTAAGATTAGAAAAATTAATAATTGAAAACAATAGAAGAAAACAAAGAAAAATTCAAGAGTACTATGAAAAACGATTTCAGCCTCAGCAGGAAAAGTTTGAATCTGAATTGAAAGAAAGGGACGAGAAGTTTACCGAAATTCAGAAGGAGAATGAAAAATTGTCCGAAGCTATAGGGTTACAGGATACCAGTATTGAAGAAAAAACAATGAAAATTGTTGATGAAAGACAACTTCAGTCTCAACAGGAAAAGTTTGATTCTGAACCGAACAATAAAGAACAGAAATTATCCAGAATCCAGAAACATAATGAAAGTTAACGCAAGCCATACGGGAACAAAATGTCATTAACAGAGGAAACGAAGAAGCGTTATTAGCACCAGCGATGCTACTGAATGATAAAGAAAAAGTGCAAAGAGAAGTGCAACGGAAAATACAGAAAGGAAATAAAGAGAACAGAAAAAGAAGACAGCTACGATGTCAAGAAGTATTCACACGTTTAGAAGGACAAAAATTAACTAGAGATCAGAAAGCCAATGAGAAAATTTTAAAGGATAATACAGGAGAAAATATTCCTATTGATGGAAAGAAGGAAGCAGAGTTCTTCAAAACAGGCCCCATACCAAATCCGATACAGTTGGGAAAAGCTAAAATCTTACGACAAACAATTAGGTGGACAGAACGAGTGGTTAGCCAGTTTCCCCTTCGCAGAAAAAAAATACAATTTAAAATGAAGGGAGCGATTTCAACGCAAAGGAAGAAAAACAATGAAGGAACCCGCAACATTTCCCCATCCCGTGAAAGAGTCACCAAGAAACATGTTTTGGAGACAAACATTGCATTTAGAAAAAGTTCATACAGACAGGACTTTCAACAAAAAATAAAGAAAAGAGTTATCGAACTCCCGAGGAGAGGGTTCCCCTCTCAAAAGCGAAAGGAAGCTCCGTTTGACCCAGGGGGTGTCTAGCAGGACTTCAGGGACACCTGCAAAGTTACGCAGCTGAAGGAAAAAAAGAGAGAGAGAGAGAGCAGAAGGGCAGGAAGTGGACCGCAAGTTCGTTGACCAAGAGGGACGGTCATGACAAAGTGAGGGAAATTTTGAAGGCCGTATAAACGCCAGGAAACAGACCCTTCTCACCCAAGCCGACAGTGAGAGAAAACTCCCGCCCACACTTCTTCAACCAGAGGTTACGGTGCGATGGACATTTACTGACAAAGAAGAGATGAAATTTCAAGGAGGAATCAGGTCAGTGCACTTCGGGAATGTGTTTCCCCTCTCTTTGGATCCGAAATGGGTGAGAGAATTTTTTTTATTTTCTTTTTAGAAAGGCTTTTTACAGTGACAAAAAAGGGGACTATAAACTATTATTTTGGAAGGAACTTTTTTTAAAAAAACAAAAAGGAAAACAATTATTTTGTATTAAGAAATAATGAACAGTTATTTTCTCATGGAACATTAGAATATTTTAAGGACTGAGTATAGGAACTTTTAATTTGATTATCTTCAAAAAAAAAATCTATTGATTGAATGTTATTTTTAAGATGTATTTTATTAATTTAGTTTTTTGACAAGGATAAGTAATTTTAAATATATCAACAATGTTTTATTTTGATTTCATTATTTTGAAACAGAAATTATATATTTTGTGTAAGAATTTAAAGTTAATGAATGTGCCAGCTTTTAATGAGTGTTTTATGGATTAAACGATTCGAATCTTAAGAGTGCCAACAAATATTTTTACGTTTGTGTGATATTTTTATGATGATAAGAATAATTGACATTTCAAGGTTATATGCTCGACGAATTTTTATTTTGTAATGATTTAGGAATGTTTTATTATATTTTGTAATGATTTATTTTGTAAGGATTGATTTAGGAATATGCTTTTGTAAAGATTTAATAATGTGATTTTGTAATGCTTTAGGAATGATCTTTTTTAAGAATTCTTAGATTTGTGTTTTGATGATTGTGTTATGTTAAAGAATTTCTTTGTTACATGTAGTTATGAACCCTTTTGAGTCTATAAGAGTTAAGCATATTCTATAAAAATGAGAATATCAAAATGAGAATTACGAGGATACAGATATTCGATGTTTTGAAGTATGAAATTAGTAAATCGTTAGATATGATTACTTTTTTCAATTTTTATGTGGCAATTGATGTTTGAAATTAGATTTGATAAAAAAAATTATGTGTATGAGTTCAATATTTTGAAATATGAATTTTGTGTTGATATCTCGATATGAATATACGAATGTGTTTATGTAATTTTTTAAAGAAAAAGGAGAGGTGATGTGTATGTAGCACTTTAAAAGATGTTGAGAAGTAGTATTTTAAAGAGTTTTGGTAATTATAGTATTTTGTTATGAAAGAGAAATAATATTTGAACTGTATGATAACTAAGATTTTTGTTTTGAAGCCTTAAATTAGAATTATTACTTAATAGGAGAAAGATTTTCTTTATATGTGCGTGTTGTGGAATGAGAGATAATTTGTAGTGAAATGTAGATATAAGGGTGATTATGTAAAATGATTTGTGCATGATTATTGATATTTTGTCTGTGTAATTATTGATATTTGCTATTTTAATTAATTGAGGAATTTAAGTATTGATGTTTGTGTGTAATTATTGATATTTGCTATTTTAAGTATTTGAGGAATTTAAACATTGATATTTTGTGTATGATAATTAATGGTTTTAAAGTGTATCAGTTATTAATGATTTTGTGTTAATTGTAACTGCACAATTGAGACAATTGTATATCAGGTTGGTCGAACTGTTAACTTCCCTACTAAAAGCCCACCTCTAGAGGGCGTTCATTTGCAAAGGGAGAGATGTGATGTCACACGATCCCCTCAGACAGGACCTGACCGAATCTCCGAGAGGAGCTGTTGTAAACGAGCGGTAGTATGTTGTTGTTATACAACCAAATAAATGTTGTTGTTATACAACCAAATAAATGTTGTTGTTATACAACCAAATAAATGTTGTTGTTATACAACCAAATAAATGTTGTTGTTATACAACCCGATGTGTTTTTGTCTAAGGACAACCAAGAACTGAAATCTGAGGTGATGATGATTAGTTTTAGTTATAGTAGATAGTAGTATTATAACACATGGGACCTTCAAATTCATGGCTATAATGAGAACATTAATTCAGAAAAAGTACTTTTATTCCTTTTGATAAGAAGGAGAGGTTACATTTTAAAATGGATTATGCAAGATGCGGAACTCCGTTGCCTTTGCTATAGAAAGAGAGAGATTTTTCCCTTGCCTTCAAATCTATATGAGGGGATTTCTTTTGATCGTGTGTTAATCACATGGAATATGGTGAAGGAATTCTGAAGGACTTTGATAAGGAGATAAGCCTAATATAGCAGTCTATCCCGACAGTCGGCGGCAGTGTGAAATATTAATTCAGCAGATTTTTTGAACGCTTGAACGTGTAAATGAAAGTATAATTTGAATTCGTATCAAAAAATAAGAATGAACTCTTTACTTTAAGAGTGACTACCTTTTTTTCACGATATAAAACTTCCAAAAAATATGTAATTTATTTGTATTCATGTATTACATTTCAATCTGGTCGCTTATTTTCAAAAATGCGCAATTACATATATATATATATATATATATATATATATATATATATGTGTGTGTGTGTGTGTGTGTGTGTGTGTGTGTATAATTGTTTAAAAATAAAGAAAAGTGATACAAAAAATAAGTAACAAGTAGAATATATAAAGAAAAACAACAAGAGATAGTTAAATAAAGAAAATCCTTTAAAAATTAGGAAACTGGTAATAAACTACGTAATATTGCCTCTAGATTAGTTTATTCATACTTTGCTTAAACACGAGTAATGATCAAAACTTTGCAGTCAGTAATAGCTAGGCTAAACAAATACAAACGCCTAATACAGCAAAATGAGGCAATAAAGTCAATAATAATAAAAAAGTTGTATGAAAAAAAATGTACACCAGAAAACATTTAATTTAAGGGCCATATCGGTGAATAAAAAAATTCTGAATAACACCCATAGATGGCGCTGAGTATTCCAAGGTATTTGGCATGTTGTGTTGGCTGGAATATCCAGCTCGAGCGATTACTGAGCCTGCCTAGAAGTATTCAATACGAAGTACAAAGGTCAATGGGGGGAACATTATGGAGTTTCACAGCTGTAAAGTTGAAAGAACCAAAGGTTTTTTTTTTCTATTACTTGAGTTATGTCTCTCTCTCTCCTTTTTTTAAGGGGATGTGAGCGTATGAATTTAAAGTTTATTTTTTTCTAGTATGAAAAGCGCTTAAGATTAAATATGTAAACTTTATTTATTTTATAAGGAAAAATAATAATAGTAAAAAACAACAAGAAATAAATAATAGAGGAAAAATTATAGTGAATAAAAATGTAAAACAATAAAAAGAATGAGGAGAGCTGTCAGGCAATTATCAGAGATAGCTCTCTGAAATGTTGCCATGTAATATTTTAGAAGATATTCAAATTTAATTTATAAAAGCAATCAATAAAATGATTATTATTTAACATCTTACATAAATACATTTAATCAATATAAATGTTGTAAAACAAAATTTGAATATTATTTTATCATGTCAAAACTTAACTAACTGTATACTTAAATTTTATTTCTACTAAATAGACATATTGCGATTGAACTATATATTCCAATAATCATAATTGTTCCTCGAAATTAAACTTACTTAAACCTTATGGGTAACTCCTCATTTTTTCAGAAATTCAAGCAGAAATTAAGTATAAGTAATTGGGGAAAAACTGTGGATCTTTTTCAGTCATACTTATTTTATAAAAAAGCTCTCTCCTCTCCCCCCCCTACAAAAGTTGTTCAATATAAATTTTATAGTTCACTTCTTTTCGTTTTATTGCCTTAATAGTTAAATTTAGAAAATATATATTATTATCATAATATATTTATTTTAAAAAAATCGGACTGTAAAGGGAAGCTTCCTTTTATTTCAGGTTTGAAACTTTTATCTTTTGTTTTGTCTTTAACTTTTCATGTTTCTTTTTATGTTAAAATATAAAAATATTTCTTTCCATATGCCACGAGCAACACTTTCTGAATAAGACCACAGAACCAGAGAAAGTTCGTTTAAAATTTTAAACAAATACTTTTTTTTATTGATGCCTGTTTCCAAAGAGTAAGCAAATATTATTGATGTAAATAAAAAATTAATAATCTTTTCTTTATTAAATACTTTGATTTATTTTGTGCTTATTAACATCAAACGTAGGAGCAACACGAGGGCTTTGAGCGATAGACCTCGCAATTTTAAACCTCGGTCAAGTGACGAGGATGACACTTGAGCTGTCATCCTCCTCTCCAAAATTCTTTCTGATCCTTCTAAACCTTTATTTTTTGTTATTGATTCAATACACATATTCAAATACATCCTAACAATTAGATTAATCGAATAAATGTAAGGAAATGTTTTTATTTTCCGTAACGATATGACATAGAAAATAATAATTTAGTAAAGTTTGCTTATGGTTTAACTTTAAAAGTTTTATGTCCTTCAAATCTTGAAAAACAAAATGTGAAACTTGTGCTTGAGATATTTAACAACTTTGTTATTCAGGAGCTGGAACAATTAGGAGAGCAACATAAACTAATAAGTTATGAAGCAACATCAAATTTTATTTCTTAAATTTGTAGCAGGTGGAAAATTGTTAATGTTAAAACAACTTTAAATGGACAACATTTGCTTGACCCTTATCAACAACCGATTACTGTATCACCAGATAACAAAGTTTGTGAATTCTTATACAAAATTTTATTTGGTTAGTTTCGTGGAAGGAAAAAAATTTGTACTATTGGAATCTTAACTAAAGAAACACATCTTGCTTTTATTCATACAACATATGCTTTACTTGAAATGTCAAAATATTGCGTATAAATGAATTAAAATTTTAATATTTTCTTCATGGGAAAATCCAAGCAAATGCATCAGAAAGTGGTTTTGGGAAATGTAGGACAATTTCAGGTTCTCACTATTCAATATCAGTTCGAGAGCTTTATGAAGTGGAAGCTAAACCAAGAATGCAAAAAGACATTGATTTAGAATATCCGTGCAATGAAAGTCATTTAGAGTCTTCAATATTACATGATTTTAATATAACACTATCTGAAAAGGAATTTTGCTATGCTGAACCTTATCTGCCTGTTTTAATATATTGAACTGATGATTGTGCAAGAACAACACTTAAAAAGTTAAATGTAACCTTTGTTCCAAATCAATTATTCTCAATAAAACTTGAACTAAATTCTAACTATGATTTAATGCGTATCATAGAGAGAGGAAGTTTATTGTGCTCTACCCCAGATATTGTCTCAACAGTATTCTACAATTATGTAACAGTTCAGAAACTTCTTTCAAAAGATTGTGAAAATATGATCCTTACACAAAATAATTAACGTCATATTACCTCAGAAATATCGATTAGCTTAATAAATTCAAATGAATTTTTTTATATGATAAACCTTGAACAATGATCATGCTTGTGAGAGAGTTTTAAAGCATATTATCCACAATTCTACAATTTTTTTTAGTTTAGTTTTAGTTTTTATTAATGTCGCACTAGAAGCAACACGTGGGCTATTGGCGACGGACCTCGTAATTTTAAACCACGGTCAAGTGACGAGGACGACACCTGAGCTGGCACCCCCCTCTCCTAACATCAACACCACGCGAACGGGAGGACTTTGGGCCCCGAACAGATTTAACGTGCATTAGCCTCGGCTACACGGCGGGTCTTTGTCGGCCAAGGATCGAACCCGCTACTGAAACGAAAACCGCCGGCCGCTAGTCCACGACCTTGACAACTAGGCTACCGCGGCCCTCCCACACTTCTACAAATGCATTATTAAATAACTACTGCAAGGATACAAACAAAGAACAAAGGTTGAAACAAAGAAAAGATAACCATATACTTTATTAGCTAAGTAACTTGCTTTATTTTTTTGTATGGATCCATTTTTGATGCATATATATATATTTATTTTCATGTATTTATCTATTAATATAAATGTATGGTTTAACTAAAAATATTTGTACCAAGCTATCTATAGACAGTTCTTTCCCCCTTTTTTTCCCTGCAGACCCTTTTACAACTTTCCCTTGCCCTTTTTACGACTTTGCTTGTATTGTCCGTAATTGGGTGGGGATATTTTTCGCTAGCGTTATCAGTTGTGCGCGAATTCCGTATGATTGGCGACTTTCAAGAAAAACCAAATTCGAAAAAATACTCCATTGGATGATTTTTCGCTGTCTAAGATCGATTGGATTTTCTTGTTTTTCTTCGAATTTTTAGAATGAATCCGAAATTTCTCGCAGAAATAGAGATTGAGAATTTGATGAAAGATTTAGATGAAGAAAATTTTGTTGATAGAAACCCCAAAAAAAATCTATTCGAAAAATTCGAAAAAATACTCCATTAGATCTCTTTTAAAATCCTAAAATTTGAAAAAGTAGAATTCACTTCCCATTTTTAAAACAGACATTTAAAAAGCATTGTTACAAGAACTTTTCAATTTAAGATATACGCTTCACTTGAAAACAAAAAAGATATTTTAAAAAAACAAATTTTTACTCTTTTTTCCTTTAAAGATTAAAGATTCACAGAAATGTTTGATATAAAAAAAAGTGTTACACATTATTTTCATTGGAATGCATGAATTAGCTGAAGGTTTTGCCTTAATTTGACGTACTTAAGATTTACTCAGTTGCTTTGAAACATGTTCAATATTCTATGGATTACTGCATAAAAAGAAATTATTTTGTTATCAAATGCATATAAAAATTTTAAAATATCAGTATAAAATGATTAAGATACATTGTCACACGGGCAGGCTTCAAGATATTTTTAAGCTACATGTTCAATTCTTTTTCTTGTCAACCAATTATCTTTTCCCTTAATGTTCAAAAGATGCCTTTGAGAGAGCCATCTGAAGTAGAGAAAGCAATTAGAAGCAAAAAGTGATTGATATTATATTCCAATAAAGTTTACATATTCTCGAAGCGGTTTTCATAAGAATGTGTATGAATTATGTATAAATGAAATTATTTTGATACCAAATGCAAAAATAGTATATATATATATATATACTTTTATCACAAATACACATTGTTTGGCGTAGCATAGCCATATTTGACTCTTGTGCCATAAACGTCTCTTGACTTCGAGGAAAAAATTACAAAATAGTATCATTTGGAGGAAAATGCAGCATCATGTAGGGAAATTTTGCAATATCCATATGACAACATTGAACAAAAGGCTCTTTCAAATATTTCTTTTTTAAAATGTGGCTCCTAAAGATAGTGCAACTGGCATCCCTGTTACAAAAGATTGTGTTATTAACTTCGCACTTAAAAGCAACACGATGAATATTGGCGACGCACCTCACAATTTTGATCCCCAGTCAAGGAACCAGGAGCACACTTGTGATATGAAATTCTACTCTCCATACTTCTACACCACACCAACGGGATAATTTGGAGCCTCTACAGATGTAACGTACATCAACTCCTCTAAATGGCTGTTTTCAACGAAATGAGGACTCGAATCCATGCCTCGATGAAAAAAGTGTCATGACCTTTCGGCTACAACGACCAGTAATTAAGTGAGCATATAATGAATAAGGAGGGAAATAATTTCAACGAAATATATATTTCGTTTCTCTAAAATTTACATCCAATAGACTTATTTTTTGTAGTTACAAAAGCCTTCCTTCATGTTACTTATTTTTGCTAAGACTATCGGAAAAATTGAATCGGTAGAATTGTTATTCCCAATTCCGGATCCGAATCCAGGGTGGGTAATGATGGACGCTTTTGTGACATCTTCTGCATCGTTACTTAGGATCTAAGTCATCGGAACCCAATGAATGTTCATCCAAGAAAGAATTAGTTAAGAAAAATCAAAATAGTTTCTTTCGTATTCTATGAATGACAAAAATTACTATGAGTGTCGATAGGATATTATCTGGTGATCGAACCCAAGATTATAACTGAAATTTAAACTTATCTCAATAACAATAAAATTGGATCTGAGTCGAGATTAATATTTATAAACAGAGTCTGTGAAAAATATCTGCTTTTTGATGATCACGTAACTTTCCTACACCAATATCATACATTCTCTTATATTACTAACATTCGATCTCCAACAATATGTTGGTTTCCATAAAACACGGTTTATACACAATGCGAGGTTCTTAAATCAAATAACGTCAATGTAACCCAAAAAGTTAGCGGAAGGGACAAAAAGTGCGAGAATCAAAACAGTTTTATTTTCTCTATCGCGTTTCAGACAAATCGTGATATTTGAAAGATTTCTACAATTGAAAATTATGTATCTTTGCTTTTTTGAATTTAAAACATCATTTGCATTCTTAGAAAACTAATTTTCAATCTTTCAAATGCTCCAAATCAATCAGAATTTTTTTCTTTAATTCTTTTTAAAATTTAAATAAAAAATACTTATATTTAGTTATAATATGAGGGGGGGAGGAACCCTCTGATAAACAAACAAAAAAAAAAAAGTTCAATTTTGCTATGGTAATACTGTTTTATGACAGATAGCTGTTCTGTTAAATTCAACTGCAATAGATATTCGTTGAATTAATTATAAATCTGAGCTAATATGTGTAAACAGTGTTATCCTCAAACTATAGCGCTTCTTATGTTAAAAAGTTATTCGAGGACTTGATTAGGAAATTGAAAATATCCGATTTTAATTTTCAATAATAATGATAAAAAAAAGGCGAATGTTACCGATTACAAAGTGTGAAGTTCTACACTGATTAATATATTGCATAGATTAATTATTGATTAATTTTACGTGATTGTTTTCGTACACCAGTTACATAAAAATAAGTTAAATGAAGCTTCCCCCCCCCTGTTACTGAATGAATCATTTATGGTCAATGAAATATTTGTTATAGTAATCATTTGGTAAAAATTGACTGACAAAAAGGACGGTTAAAAATAGAGAAGAATCGCTGGGGTATCCAGGGGGTGCGTCACCCGTCTTCAACAAAGACGGTAAAATCCAAGGGAAATAAAAAGAGTACAAGGATGTCTTGGTGTTTTGTATTTGCCTAGAAAAGGCAAGTTTAAAGACTTAAATTTTGTGAGATGCTTAATTCGATTTGAAAAGTAATAATTAATAAATAAAATTAAGTTAAATAAAAAAAAGTAACCTTTGCTGGAATAAACAAATTAATTCAGTGCATCTTAGAGACTAAATTAAAATTTCACATTTTATGCTTCACGAAATAATAATTTGCATTTTGTTATATTTTTTAAAGGTTAAAGAAAATTTATATAACTTTTAATTTATTTCGGAAAAGTTCAATATTAATTTAATTCAGATTCTCTCTTCTGTGCTTTTACTTCACTAAATCAAAACTTATATTTTAAACATCTTTCCAATAATACAAATTTACCATTGCACACAAATAAATTTTTATGAACACACACAAAATATTCCCAAACCGGAGAATTTATAAGTGGTTAGTTCGTAAGGTTCACGTACACTTCTGTGAATCATAAGGCTTTCTCCATTATTTACCATTAGTCACAGTTTACATGTTGCAACAATTTCATTTCAGAAAGTAACTGTAAATATTCGCCAAAATTAAGCATTCCTCGCCAAGAGTACGTACTACAGAAAAAATATGCTGGCGCCATCTGTTGCAGATAGTCCGAAGTACGCCAATAATTAACAAAAATCCCTTTGAAACCTTAAAAAATTGATTAATAACGACATTAAACTATATTCTGGCTACGCTATTTGATAGAGAGAAGTGTATACTTCTAACTCATTCAATTCTGATTGAATCAATAATTTTTTTTCTTGTAGAGAATGTGTTCGAACATTTCGTCTCCTATACTTTAACATAGAAAATTAAATATCCATTTTACATAAAGGCAAAATATTGCAAGTTTTCTTAAAAAAATCAAAATTCTAAGAACGCTATTTAGTAAATAATTATATTTGTTATATCCATAGTAATTTATATTAGTATTGAAGTATTTTTTCTACCTGAAAATGTGTTCGAACTTTGAGCCCTAACATTAGCCGAGAACAGCCTTAAATCAAAACTCATCGCAAATTGTTATATAAAAATAACAAGAACTGAAATATATATATATATAATTGCTTTAGTTTAGAAATAAAACTAGAATAAAGTTCCTCAATATTAAAATTCTTTAATTACGCTATTTTAGTACTAATCTTAAAATGTTGACGAAAACTTCAAGCAAAATGATAGTAGATACGAAAAACTATAGATATCGATGAATTAGAATTAATGAAATTATATACCTAATAAATCCGAAAATTACAAAACTATTTTAGCTAAGTTTATAAGAATATTGAAAATTATAAAAATAAATTAAAACAAATTGCAAATTGAATACGAAAAAAAAAAAACGTGAGAATTATTCTACTTTTTTATTTTTATTTTAAATTTGATTTTAAAAAATTGATTTGGTAATCAGCTTTAACATAAATATAAATAAATTTATTTACTCTATTTTTAAAATTTAAAAGCATATTAACTAATTAAATACTTCTAAGTACAAAACATATGTATAATATATTACTCTAAGCATTTTAGCTTAAATTGCTTTCAAAGAGGGGAAATTTTTTAATCGGAAAAAAAAAGTAACAACTTCTATCTTGTCAAAAGTGTTATAATAATATCTTTAACTACAACTTTTACGTTAAGAATCTAAATAACATGTTATTTAAGTATTTATATTAGTTTTAATCATTTAAAATAAGATAGATAAAATTAGGAATCTGGGTTATTTTAAGGAAATTTAGGAATCTAGAATTTATTTTGAAATATTATAAGCTAAACTTTTTTTTAAAAACAAAGTGAATTTATTGTTGTCTATAAAATTTTATTACAAAAAAGTAAATAAATATTAGCAAAACTGTTTCTGACAGTTCCACCATGTGGCATTCCTTTATTTGCTTATAATTTTATCATTAAAAATTATTTTTTAAACAAGATTAATATATTAGATTATTGTAATCCTTACAATTATATTCGTTATTGCTTTCTAAATCTTTAAAATTATTATAAATATAAATCAATCTTCAGATATTTTATTTAAAATACAATTTAACATTAATATTATTAATAGGAATTAATTTTTATGCTTATTGAAAATAATGTTGAAATTTATTTTATGAAAGATTTTAAATTTATTTTATGAAAGATTTTAAATTTATTTTATGAAAGATTTT
>BMAW01057576.1:355759-387335 GCA_019974015.1 Nephila pilipes | reverse complement strand
TTGTTACGACTAATTATTTAAGATCTATTTTTTTATTATCATCATTACTATCACCTATTTCATTTATGAATTAAATATTTACAAATATCCCTAACAATATATAAGAAAAAACTTTTTTTTCTCACTTTAATAACAAAAATTTAAAAATCTTAATTTTTCTTTTCTTCATACCTAAAATAAGGTATTTCATACTTATAATAATGGAGTTCTTTTCCATTTAATTGTCTACAGCATAAATTTGTTCTTTAATAATATCCATGTCCATGCATATTCTTTTTTTTATTTCTTCTTCTATTTTTTCTCTTATTATAAACTTTATTAGAAACATTGGTTGTACTTAATATTTAATTCCAATAAAAATAGTCTTTATAATCATGTTATTAAAAAAACTGAATCACATTTTTTATTAAAACTCTGAACATTAAGACTAAACAGATATAGAGAATTGAAAACCCTTGTAAAATAATTTCCATACCATAACCTTATTTAATCTTAAGAACTATCTTAATAATAGATAACTCTATATTTTCAAATTTATGAATAGGCATTTTAATATTCATACATTAATTTCAATATTATCTCATTTTTCATACCTAAAGCTATTAGTATCATTCCTATGTTGTATAAGACGCATATTAATATTATTGAAAATTTTAACAATTTATTTATAATCTCATATTTTACATTTAAGTAAATAAATTCATTAAAAGTTTTGCAAAAAATAAATTTGGAATTAATATTAAATCATTCGGTATCAATTATTTAAAAGTCTTACGCATCTTATTACAAATAATGTAATTTAATTGAAGAGTTTAAGGAATATAACGTAAATTTGTGTTCCCATATTCTTATAATCAAGTTAAGTTATATATACAAATATTAGTATAATCAGATATATACTACTCCAGGAAGTCCTCATTTTATAATTCATATATGCTTTTTCTGTTTTTCTTTTTTATTATTTCTTTCATTCTCTTTATATATATATATATATATATATATATATATATATATAATTCTTACAGGAAATCTAAATTTATTTGAACAAAAAGTCATCATCATTTCTTTCGGGTTTGAAGCAGTTTATTGTATCAGATATTAAACGAACTTCTTAAAGAAAGATAAGAGTAAAGTCGTCTGGTTCAACGATCTTTGGAACGAGAAGAGAGAATTTCCCTCTTCCCTTTTGCAATACCTTCCTTTTGCGTTATCGGCTATGGCTGCTGATTAGAACATCAGCACTCGATTGAATACTGGAATAATTTGATAATGTCTTTCTACGTTTCGAGCCTTATCGAGACACTCCAAAGGGTATTTTACGGAGACTTGTATTGTATCGTTCCATTCCCAGGCCATGAATATTAATTCGGCAGATCTTCCCAATTGTGTAAACGTTTTAATTACGTTGCATGCTCCGGGTTGTATTTAATTATTTCTGGAGATAAACGTCGACGTCAGGTTGGCTCTCTACAATGCTTTCGGGTTTTGCCTTTTGTAGAATTCATACTTTTCATCTTCAAATATTATGGCATAGAATATGGGAGAAAGGGGTATAAGTTTAAGAATATGGGCATATTTCTATTTGGAAACACAACTTGAAATAAGGCTTAAATTGTTCTTAGTGTCATTTCATTTTATAGATAATGTATTGCTCTTGCTATTTTTAACAATATTTAGAAGAAATTACCAACATTTTTCTATTTGAGTTACGAATATTATTTGTATTTATTTGAATACTGTGTGTTACCTTGTTCAAAATTGAAATGTAACTTGAATTTCTGTACGTACGCAAATAAATATTTTTCGTTATAATCAAATGAATCGTATTGTTAATTGCTTCCCAGTTTTTAATAGAAAAAGGGTTTTTATGCGAGTTTAATCACAAAAAAAAAAAAAATCTCACAAACTTGAAGATGGGGGAACCTCAAAAAATACTTTCAAAACAATTTATCTGGGAAGAAATTATACTAAAAGATCCCTGTTCTTCAGAATATTGTAAATCCTCAAAAGTGCAGGCGTCATATTCTTGCAATTATTTTTATGCAGAAGTATGAAACGAGGTATGTCGATTTCAACAAGGTTGATGAATATTTACACATATCTGCCCCTTTTATTTTAGAGGTTATTCGCTACTGTCATTCCTGTACAATTGATCACTTTAACCAATAGGAGAAAAGCTGATATGAACTTCAATTAGGAAACTGCAGAAGGTTTCTGTCACATTCATTAAATCTGAAGATGTAAATGCCTCTAAATGCTCGGCTGCTGCAGCAGAAGATATGTTATACGAAATTCCTCCATCCTTACTGAGTATTTGGCAGATTATGATACTATTAAGTATTTGCTCCTTTCAGGGAAAACAGTAGCCTATGATCAACTTTTTAAATTATATATTTTAAAAAAAATATTTTATTCATGGAATTAGATCATATATATAATATGCATTTCAGGGGGGAAAGCTTTATTTTCAAACAAACAATTACTTAAAATTTTAAATTTTTCAAATATTTTAAAATTCCTACTGTTTTACAAATTTTATTATCCTTACAAATTTTATGATCCATTCAATTTCTAAGAAGTGTTTCTCACAATTCTGCACAAGGGTTTAGTTGTTCTCGTTTTATTTAGTGTTACAATTTTTTTTTTTCTATCACACAATACGGAAAAAAGTAAAATAAAAGCCCGCGATATCTAATTTTGTGGACTTAAGAAAACTATAATTTATATAAATTCTTATTACATTCGCAGAACTATAAAACATGTTATGCAAAACTACCAAGGAAATTTTCAATACTTATAAAAAAAACCTTAATATTTTAAGTACATGACGTTCTGGAAAAAGCTGATAAAAACAATTATAAATTTTGAAGACCAATAAAATTACTTAGCATGATGTTAGAAAAAAAATTAAAAAACTAACTAAATAATGTAACTTGAATATTAAACTTTGTACACATGTTTATAAAGATAGTATTTTTACACACATTCCTACGTCAAAATGCGTCAGATGATAATTATTCAAGGAAAGATGGAATTATTTTCAGTTAAATAAAAACATTCTGTTTCTCGAATGGAATTGGAATTGAAACAAGAAAAAATTCCAGCACGATAAATTTCTCTTATAATTTACGGTGTAATGTAAATTTCTGTATTAAAACAGAATCTATATGTAAAGTGTTTATCTCATGTAAATTCATGAATGATCAATAGACACAATCTTTGCCTGAAGTAAGATATTAAATATTTACAAAGATGTTTATTGACAATTACAACAATTGTAATCTATAAGTATTATTTAATTACTAGTCAACATTTGTTTCATAGATTTCTTCTGATTAAACAATTTTTGTCCATTATACTTTCTATTTTACTCTACAGTTTTGCTTCAATGTGTCAGAGCGTTTAAAAAAAATATTTTGAAAACATTTTCTCATCTTCAAACATTTGTGCAAAGATTCATTTTTTAAAATCAAAATCACTAAATTCTTATAACTTATGATGAAAATTTAACACGTCAAGGTGCAAATAATAAACGAGTTGAATAAAAATTAAACATTTGCTTATTATAAGTATGAAATAAAAAAAACCAATAAATTACTATATGTGGATTCATTATTTAACTGCTTAGAAAATAAATTATATTTTTAAGTGGCAAATAAAATAATAAATTATGAAGAGTGTATCAGAGTTCTGAATTGCAAATTACTTTCACTACTAAAAGTAGTAATGTGTACCCTGTTGAAAAGTTGATGTTTGTTTGATTTTGCAGATTTCCTATATTAAGCAATTTCAAATATAAATAAATATTTCTTCGATAAATATCAAAAGAATAATTTCTTGCGAATGACTGTCATTATTCAATTTTGGAGAGATTACATTGTTCTTACTTTTAATTAATTTTATACACTTAATTTAACTTTGTTAACTTCTGAAATGCAATATTCATAGATTTTAAAATCATGATATAATTTTGTGTTGTCGTCAAATCCATAAAATTTTAAATCATGAAACATTATAATGAATTTAATTAGTAAAATATGAATTTGAAATTTGTTGCCTCTTAGAAATCCGAATCTTTGCAAAAAAAATTATGAATTCTAGATAAACAAGATTGCTGAGATTTAAAACTTATAATATTAAAAAAAGAAATGGGAAAATATATTAAACTAAATTTGTTTATTGTTAGGGTTTCCAAAAAATACCCCCCAAAATTGTTAAAAACCATAAACAAATGGTTGAATTACATTTTCATATGTTTTATATTGAGAAATTCATTTCTTTACGGGACATGCTACATAATACTAATATTACGGTAAGAAAAGCTGCTTTTTTATGTTTTTCCCAGAGATAATCTGTTTTCACTTAAAACTCAAAGACACGTCTGCCTCTGAACTAAATTCTCTACCTTGAAGTCAACTTCATTACTTGTTGAGTAACATCATATTTCAATTCATTTATCAATATTCTTCTCCATAAATTATTCATATAAGCTAATCTGAAGTAAATAACCGAGACTGAGCTATTATTATTTCAAAATCCTTTGTATTATCTCATGTCTCTGAATTTAATCCGACTGCTGTAGATGGACTTAGTAGAAGTAATATACTTCCTTTAACATGTATTCCCTTTCGATGATTCTATTACGAAAATGAGCATGAACGCTTCATTAAACTAGGCAAATACGCTTCATGATGTGTCCTCAAAAGTTAGGAGGATAGGAAACTTTGCACTTAATCCTTCAGCTTACGAAAAGATAAGTATTGAAAATTCCATACCTTTCGATACATAATTAATTTTTAACATGTTATCAAAGATTTTAGAAACCCATGTATTTCGATACTTATAACTACAATTTGTCACTAACATTCCTCTAGTTATATCGTTTGAAGAAGGTATTAAATAAGTTATTCTGAAATATATTGGTGTATTATTCTTAGTCATATTCACTCTTTAGTTAAGTTTAAGCCGATTGCTTCGCACAGCTTACGTAATAGTATTATACACGTATACTTCCTTACTACCCATTTTAAAGGTTGAGTAACTTTATTTTAAATACATATATTTTTTCTTTCATATGTATATGTTTTCTTTTATCCATTTAATTAGTTCGATGGAGACTGGATAACAGAAAGTGGTAAGATAATTATTGTTACAACTAAATAATTCCAGAAACTATAAATCATAAAAAATTATTTTACGAAACAAAACTTAAGTTCAAAGTTACAGTATCTTAAATTAAATAAACTTACCTGTTACATAAATAGCTGATGATAAACCTTTTCCAGTAAATAGTACGACGAAAAAGTACCATTCTCTAAGAATAATGTTAAGGAGTGAGGGAGAACATGAGTTCATTTTCGCTATTTACATATTTGTGAATAAACGTAGATTAGCTGAAATATTCAGAATCAATACGAATATAAACCTACTACCATAAAGTGAATTAATTATAGGTAAAAAATTAGACAAAGCATTATAAAAAGTATAACAGAACATTCTATAGAACATTTTACTTCTGTTTACAAAAAAAATTACAAAATTAAAATAAATGTTCCATACACACACACACGCATATATATATATATATATATATATCATTGAGCAATATAACTTTTTCTTAATTTACAAATACATTAGGAAACTATTTCAATAATTAAAAATATAATAATAAGCAAAAATAATCACAACTGTAAGAGATGAGTCATAATCCAAATCCTAAAAATGGACAGGTAAAAGTTGCAAATAGAAAAGTGAATGAAAATATATTATTATAATTTACCTATTCCCAAGAACGTAATTTAAAGGAAAAATAAATAGACAAATACCAGAAATATCAAAAAAGATAATGAAATGAAAAAATTCAAAACAAAAATTTGAAGAAAAAAAATTGGGAAACTAAATATTTATAGCTGTAACGGGCTATAGACAATCAGGCAGAGTTATTCTAGAAGTATAAGCAAAAATCTTCCCGTCAACAAAATATATTATTAAAATAATGGTTATGAAACTAAAAATCCAATTGAAAAGAAATTAAAAGCAAAATAAAAATCTTTAAAAAAATTAACAAATAAGCTTAAATGTATCCTTAATATTAAAAACTAAATTAACGGAACAAAATTGTTATTAAAATATAAGTAAATAATTAAATAAAGGAGCACTATTTTGCATGTATCTCTACATAGAGCAAATCTACCGAGACGATGAACAAAATACGATCAAACAAAATAATCAGTTAGGTAGTAACTTTCAAACAAAATTTATATTTAGAAATATTATTCAGTTACAAGTTGAAAACTTCAGTAACGAAAAATTACAAATCAAACAAAGTCTTGATAAAGCATATATGCTTCTTTCTTGCTTTCCTGGTCTTGATTTTCGATGGCGATCATGGCAGCCAGGCTGTTAGGAAATGGCGACTGATAATTTTATCATTTCCAAAATGCATTTTGAGCAGATTCTTCACTGGATTTGAAACATGCGGAAGAGAGCAATCTTGCATTAAAATTGTGCTATTCACACATCCGCACTTCAGTGCTCTGTTGCAGTGCTCGATTGAACTGGTTGCGCAAAAGAGATTCATAATGTGTCCCGTTGGTCTTACAAGTGACAGGATCCGAAGAATCATTCTCCTCGAAAAAGAAAGTGCCAGTGATAAATACTACAATAAACCCACACCACATAATGATATTTTGTGAATGAAAAGGTAATAGATTCATTTGGAATGGATTCTCTCTTGCCCTTATTCAGCAATTTTGAGTATTGACAGAGCATTGGAGATGAAAATAGGCTTCATCTGTCTACAAAATGTTTCACGGCCATAGATTGTCCATTTCCATTCAAGCAGGAAATTGCAAAGCAAAGGTTCTCGTTTTCGCAGGTCAGCAAGAACCAACTCATGAATATGCCTAATTTTGAGTGAATAATATTTTAGGATATTTCGTAAAATTTGACGAACTGTCTTGACAGGTGTGGGTGAAGTTCGGGTGATTCCCTGTGCACTGCACTTCCAAAAAACAATGATTTTTGCTTCCTCCAATGCTGTAGCAGTACCCTCCACAGACGTCGAAGTAATTGATTTCCTCCTCTGCCACATTTCACGTCAAATGAACCCGTCGCTTCTAGCTTGTCAATCATTTTCCTCACACCGAATGCAGTAATAGGACCAGAACCAATTTTAATACTCTTTAATATCCGGAATTTCTTCAATGTCATTGCCGCCTAGTCACCGATCTTTAAAAAAAGTTTCACAAGGAGAACATGATCCATCAATGATAAGAACTACTTTGTCTGACGCAGAATAACAGGAACTGCATATTCTCTGACATTTTATCACACGTGAAATGTGCGGTGTTCAAATCACGTCTTTTAATTAGCATCTTAATATTCACATAGCTTTTACGCAATCGTATTTTGGCCTCTTACGTCCTCTTTAGTACAGCGTCATCTATTGGTCCTCTGTTGATCTATTTTTTTTTCTGAAATCTATTTACTTTTTTCTTAGTTAAGTGTTTGCTCTACTGCATAGACACTATAATACACTTTCCTATCCGGGACTTTTATTTTTAGACTAAAAAAACCTATGTAAATAGCTGAAATAGCAGAATTTATTATGTGTATAGAATTGACATATCTTAGGCCTTATGTTTGATTAATATGTTGCATTATATTTATGGTATATTTTACCTATGATAATTTGTTATATGATGTATTTTGTTGTGGTAACATTTCAATTCCCACATGTTTATATAAGCCATTCATATGCATAAAAGTTTATTTACACTATCATTTAACAATTTTTGTCTCTTAATTAGAAATTTTTTATATATTTTAAGAAAGCTGACGACACTTTTAGATATAGTTGTAGTCTAAATTTAAATTTTAATTCCTTATTTAGACATCTCTGTAAGGTATGGTTGTGAGTATGGGCCTAACGCATACCCGAGTTTTGTGGTAAGTGGGTGGGTTTGCAAGAATATCCCTTTATCTTATTAATATTTAACTGCCATAGCACTGCTTTCAACATTATTTCATGATCCCATTCTTTTTTAACCTTTAATTTATTCAATCACGCAGTTTTGAATTGTGCTAAGATCAGCATCTCCCACTCTCTGAACCAATAGGGATATTACTTACTCGGTATTAGTCTCCTTGAAAAATACCTAAACATTCCAATATACATTACAATGTGATCTGTATAAACCTTAATTAAACTTTCCTAGAGACTGGTTTGGCTCTACTAACGTCGCACTAGAAACAATACAAGGGCTATTGGCGACGAACCTCGTAATTTTGAACCTCAGTCAAATAACGAGGACGACACAGAAGCTGGCACCCCCCCTCCTAACTTCTCCACCACGCCAACGACAGAATTGTGAGCCCCGACAGTTTTAACGTGCTTCAGCCATTGCGGGTCTCTTGTGGCCAAGACTCTAACCCACGACTCAACGAAATCCTCCAGCCACGAGTCCGATATCATGACCATAAGGATACTGCAAAAAGAAACTAACGAAGAAAATTCTCTATTACTTTTAACCTAATTACCAGATTGAATAGACGTGTGTTGTCCTTTACTATTTCTGATATATCTGTCTCCCTCACGTGTGATCGTAGATAAATTCGTTATTCTTAATTTATAGTTAAATTACTGTCCCATGACTGCCACAATTTAAGTACAAAATTTATTTTCGATTCCATATATATATATATATATATATATATATGTGTGTGTGTGTGTGTGTGTGTGTATGTGTGTGTGTAAAACTCTTCTATAGAAATGTTTACTGCCAAATTATTCAGTGAAAATATATCTTTCTTAATTAATAAATGAATAAGGTTAATATCGAAACATAAATAACGAAATGAATGAGGTTATTGTAAAAAAAAATTTCGCAATGTTTTATATAGAATGCATTACAGCATTTGTTGCGTTTTTTCTTCCACTACGAGTAACAATTTGGGGACATATGATATTTCTCTCAATGAATTAAATGTGACTTAAATATATTGGTTTAGATTTATTGAAGTATAATTAATAAAATTAATGGGAAACGCCTAAATATAAAGCGGAAAATTTAATACTGAGAGTTTGAAGTTAGTGTTACAGAGTGAAGCAGTAGCTATAAAATAAGGAAAATGTGACCATCTTGCCAAACGTGCGAAGTTTTTAGTTCAATGCCAGTTCAGAGTGCCAGTTATATTATTTAGAGTCAATGACTCAAACTCTTGTAAGGATTTGATACCAATTGGTTCGGTATGAGAGCAATCTTTATTATATTTAAACGTTAAACCAGAGTCTATTTGCCAAAATTGAATAGGATAAGTGTTAAAAATTTATTATTTATAGATTTGAGAGGAATATCTTAGTAACAATCTGTGTTCGTCCTTATCGTTCATTTGACTCATGATTCAAAGAAGTTTTGAATAAAATTAAACATGGAACGTTAAGGAAGTAATAAATTGTTGTTACGCGATTATAGAATTATTTACTAATTATAAACATATATGGTATGAAATGGGACCAATGCTGAAGAAGAGTGTCTCCATGATATCATAAAGTAATCAGAACCATTGATGAAGATATGGATCTGCATAATATCAGGAAAAATAATGAGTACTATTTTGGTTATGATATGAAATACAGATGGAAAATTTAACTTTTTACTTTGAGAAAATTCGTCATTAGTGATAATGCCTCCTTTTATTTTTCTTTAATATTATTTAAATAAAAGATTCATTAAACATAAATTTTGAACAAATTTAAGTCTGTCTTTTTGGTAACTAAATAATTTTTTCATACTAATTAATATTTAGGTATATATGTTTCAGATACCATCAATAAAATATTAAAGAATGTAATCTCTCGGAGAAGTTTACGTTTTTTTACTTTTCTTACAAATTTACATCACTTTCATGCATTGTATCCTTTCTTACTTCAAAAGAATTTTTCTAGCTTTTGGCATCGGGAAACCTAGACATTCCATTCTAAATAATATACGTTTGCGATTGCATTTGAATATACATTCCTTCTTATTATAAATACGATAAAAAGAATTCTTTAGAAAATAAAAGTAAAAAAATACTTTGGGATTAACTAATCTCTGCTTAGAATATATTATCTACTTGATGTTAAGGAACTTTTTTTCTTATTAATATTCAAGGAAAGAGCGCATCTACATTATTTTCTGTTCAAAACAATACAATATCATGTGGCGAGGGTTAAATAAGGGAGCTGTTAATCAGTGGGTAACAAAAGCGGAAAATAGAATAAATTAAGGAGGCAGAGATAAGCAGTTCGCTGCAACTATAATTAAAACAGATTTCGCATTTCATGGAAGTGCTTTAGTACAACATGCCATCTTTTCTTTGCATCATCTGCGTAAGGGAATCCATTCCTTATTGAGTATACAATACATCTAGATTTGAATATAAATTCCAGTCTTTCTTTTCTAAAGGTCCTCTGGTTTCTTCTTTCAAAATATCATCATTCAGCAGTGACAACATTAAAAAAACTGACTATAGAATTCGTAATTATTTATTATTACAGTATAATATTATATTTATAAGTATTACAATGTATTATATATATATATATATATATATATAAAGCTTTTATACTATATTACAGTATTATTTCCTTCAAATGCTTTCTTTTCATAATGATTAATTCTTATAGGACAATTTACTTTACTTTTTGTTAAACATTGAAAGAGAACTTCGAATAAAAGAGAGTAAATCATAAGTAAAAAAAATAATAACATTTTTCCTGTAAGTAATTTTCTTATAAATGACTATATATTATATATTTTAATTTCATTCATCTGAATTTATATTACACATGCAATGAAATATAAAACATTTATTTAGATTCTCAACTACGAAAATTGATTAGACAACAATTAATACCACTTACATATAATTCGATCTGATAGTTTTAAATTAAAGTTGATCCCAAAATATGGTCAACACTCCCATGTGATTTCATTAGCCCTTTTTTTCTTCTTATTTTTTAGTAGTTTTCACTTTCTTCTCAGCTTCGTTCTTCAACCAAATTTGTCATTCACTTGTATCAACCGATCATCAAACGCCATCAGATGTCACTTTGAGCAGTTACTTTTATTACTGGGGTGGACTTCATAAACTGTTAAGTTTATTTCTTTTCTTGTTAAACTAAACCTGTTGCTGATTCAATAAATAGAAGGGGACATTTATTTTTTATTCTGCATTTATTTATTTATCTCAACGTTTACTACTTTCTCTCTTATTTTGTTGGCAGAGTTTAGCATGTTGTCTTACATGGGAAGGAGTTCATCAGTTTTTTTTTACTAATATTTGTAATTATTATAAATATAAAGCTTCTCTTTAATCACCGAAAAAATTTTTTAAAAATTTTAATCAATTTCATATTTTAATTTTTCTTAATAACTGACCTTAAAAAAATTAATGGAATAATTTATTTTCTTAAAAAAAAGGTATATGCTATAAAAATAAAACTCTATCCACGTCTATTTTTCTATCATTCCTTCATATTTGCTTATACAAAAGGGAAATGCTTTTATTTATTATGATAGTTAAACTAACAAATCAATTCGCATTTTCGAACTAATTGCTTAAATTATCTGAATAATTTCAGTTGTAAGAATGAATAAATTTGGAAACAACCAAAAATATTGTCGGTATTTATTCATCGTTTTAGTATATTTTTTAGTAATTTAACCAATAATATACCAAAGTTAAATAAGTATTTTATTCAATTAGTGGGTTAAATTTATTACAGTATTTTGAAGTCCATCTTCAGAAAGAAACTTACAATTAATTTATAAGAACTTCTAAATATTTATCTTGTTGTTGATAAAAACCCAAGCTGAAATGTTTCAAACTATTCAATAACAAAAGAAACTACACAAATTTTTAAAAATTCATATCATATTTATAATACATTTACTGAAATTCATAGATTCAACATTAGAAGTAATACTAATCAGATTTATTTTTGTAAAAACGCTTTTTTTTTTTAGAAATTTTAATATTTGGAGAATTGTTTTGAAATTTGCAAAACATAGTTTTTATAAAATACCTCGTCTTTCATTTAAAAAATGTGAGTGCTAAAATATTATATACAAGAATTACGAATACAATGCTATGAACATTTGGATGAAATAAATTAAATATTCTTAAATAGTATATAGATATAAATAGACTCAAGTTTCCTAAATTAATAATAAATAGAACCTCCTTTTTCAAATTCTCAGGAAGATAACGTAATTATGAATTAGTTACCATTCTTTACTGGGTCCTAAAATATAACATTTGTTCAAGTAACAAACAGTTAATCTTTCACAGCAGTTATTCTTTATAATACCCTTAGAACTTTATCGCAAACTCTAAATGATATGAACATGACAGGAAAGGCCAAACAATTTAACAAACCAAATCAAATTTAAATATAGATGATATTTATATCGCCAAAGTGATTTTTTGTCTCCTTCTGTCTCTTCTTTTAAGTCCCTAATCACCTACTTTATTTTTATTTACCATAGCTTATTTTTCTTGAATCGACTGTACTTCCTTAATAAGGTAAATTCCTAACTAAACTCTTGTACTGGTGTAATGAGAAAGGTTTGGGGGAAAATAGACGTAACAATTCCCCTCACATCTCCAGCTAGATAAATTGTGAAATATTTTTCAATTATGTTTAAGTCCAAGTATCTGCTCCCTCGATTCTCTAAAATCATGCAATAACGTAAAAGATTTATATTAGATGCATTAGAGTACCTCGTACGATAAATATTTCTATTCTCAATATACTGTCAAAAAATTGACATTGATGTGACAAACCTGAATCCATCTCACTCTCAGGTGTCATCCTCGTCACTTGACCAAGGTTCAAAATCATGAGGTCTGTCGCCAATAGCACTCGTGTTGCTTCTAGAGAGAGTTTAATGAAACCAAATCAAATTCACTCTCATTGACTTGCAAAATATAATATTTTAGGTAACTCAATTAGGTATTTTTGATCAGTTTTTATCTAATAAAAGTTCCCCTTTACCATTTAAAATTTATTTCTATTCTTGAATTTAAAATTCATGTCATGGATTCTCATTAGAGTTAAGGAAAATAATAACATTTAGACAGTTCTTTCACTTGCGATGAATACATATTGTTTTGACGATTCGGGGCTTAACGATATTTCTGGCGATTTGGCAACACAATTTTTACCAAATGTTTGTTTGGAAATCTTTAAAATTCTTTACTCGGAAAGGCTTGATTCTGTAAATACAGCGAAACGTCATGAAAGTTAAATCCCTCACTTTGCCAGACTATAAAATAAGGACAGACGCTCCATCAGTCTTGGATTTGGTTAAGCTATCCAACAGGGTGAAACTTGGTATACATTCAGGAAACCAGAAGGAAATATACGAATTCCAAAGATCAGTCGTCAACAGAAGCTCAAATTCCGTTGAATGCAAAATTTTGGTGATGAAAAGCAGAGATAAAGGGAAAGAAGACAAAGAAACTCGTCGACTTTCAAAAGTAACGTGCTGCGCATGTAATTGGAAATGATATATTTGAAGAGACTTTTGTCATCGATGGAAGATCAAATTCAAAAAATGGAAATTTTTTTGAAAAAAAGCTGACATAACGTGAAGGGAAACAGGAAAACTTCATGGTCTTCAATATCATATGTTGGATATATAACCGGAAAGATCCTATTCGAAGAGATTGCCCAATGGGAAATTTAACTCAATATGAATAAAAATTAGGAAACTTTAATAAAGATTGTCCTCTGAAGAATGCCCTGTAAAAGAATTTTACATTATTGCTTTGAATGGAGAAAATTACAGACTCTGTGTAGAAGGTCCTGTCCATAATATTTCGAGTTAAATGCTTATAGATAGTGGAGCAAATGTTACGCTATTATGAATAGATGTCGCGGAAAAATTAAAAAATAAAAAACATCGGTTTCAAACATTCCCTACCACTTCACGAAGAACTATAACTGGTAATCAAAAGACAGTGCATAGAAATCTCAACGTGATCATCACATGTGGTTTAAGAGCATTCAGGCACCATGCGTATGTCTCTGATATAAATGATAATTTTCTGTCTGGAATTCTTACAGAAATATGACTTTATCGTAGAAATAAAATTTGTAATTAACTCTTTCGCTACCGGAGGGTGAAAAAAGAAGTTCTTCTCAGGGCCCGCGGCTTCTTACCGCTGAGTGTTACGCTGTGCCCAGACGATTTTAGATATTAAGACTAATTCGTGAAAAAAAAACCTCTGAAATCGGCTATTCATTAAAATATTTTGGTATTTACATATATTATTTAAAATGCATTAAACTTAATATATACAAAAGAAAAAAAGACTGAATCGAAAATTGAATATTTTATACATAACATTACATAAAAAATCATATTTTTAAGAAAATACAAAATATATTTACATATGTTACATAAATTTCATGGTGTAATGACACACTATTACTTGGAACATATAAATATAAAAGATAAATCTTATTTTGCTGTATGGTATATTTATAAAAAAAAAAAAAATCAATGCATAGTACAACGTCACATGTCTTACACATATTTTGAGCAAAGGGCACATCTTAATCCTTTTTTTTTTTTTTTGCTTTAATGTCTTTGTACAGATTTGAATTATTTTCGCTAACATTACTGTCAGATTCATTCATTATTTTGAAAATCTCAGTATCAGATAAATACTTTCTTTTCGTCATGACTATCGCTACAAATAAAAACCGACCCAATGAAACGAACAGCTGAGAGCATCTGCTGCCAAAAGCCCTAACCCCCATAAAGGGTCATAAATTCTCCTTCGAACTTCTAAGAAGCCTGCAAGAAAGAAAAAGGTAAACCGAAAGCAAGTACACCCTTTAAATCATGTCATTACATTTGAAGAGTCGCGCCAAAGCACGTGTTTTTAACAATTACTCGCCCCACCCCTTCTTGGTACCCAGAAATGAAATCCAAGCCCATGTCACCAAGGTCAACACTTCAAATAACCAATCTATATAGATTTCGCGGTATTATAACGCTATATAGTAACATTAAAAAAATCAAATAAAACGTTCTCATCGAGCGTATCTCTATTGATACTCAGGGCCATAGAAGACACTCAAGGAGCGTATCGTTCGTGCTACGCTGGACACAGGAGAGCCAACACGAGCGTATCGGATGTGATACGCTGGGAGCGAATGGGTTAATGAAATTTGTACGAAAGGAAAATAAATGCCATCACAATCGACCAAGAGCACTTATTAAAAAGCAGTACTTATAAAGTACTAACAATGGAGAAATTCATAAACCTCGGTCTTTCAGAATTGTTGTTTCGACAGAGCCTTCGTCTTCAGTGTGATCTTTCATTCAGGCGACAGAGCGATTCTCCCATCCAATTCTCCAAAAACATTATTTGCAGGTAATAACCCCATCTAGAACAAAATAATTATTTAGTGCAATGTGCGGCATCAAAGATTCTTGATTTTAATTTTCAGTTTGTGTAAGGTGGTGCAATAGCTGGTTTCATTAATTTTCATGGAAAAATGTGAGAACAGTCTCTTTACTGACAGTCTCTTTGCTGACTTTGCCACTATTTCTTGAGTAATAAATCACTGAATCTGCCTCACTAAATTATCAACAGCAGTAATTGTTTTTCGGGTGATGATTGCATGCCGTTGACTTGGAAGAAGCTGGTCATCCACACACACCCTAATCTAATTTTTCATCCTGCACAAAATACACTGTATCATCGGAACACTAAAGAACATGAAAAATACCTCGTACCGTAAACATTTTGCAGACAATGATAAATCTCAACTGGCCTCTACTTTACGCGTTTACAAATTGCACGACTGTAAGTGGATTACATTTAGAGGCATACATGATCCAACCGGCAGCGATTACCTTGCATGCATGTAGTCACAATGAAGCGGTATGAGACGTATTTTCCTTCAACAATCCTTATGGATTTTTCCTGGGTGCTACTTGATTCAAGTAACTCAATTTCAAAATAAGCAAAACAAAGTTCCCATATAAATTGAGGTGTAGTGAAAATGAGAGGGGTAGAGCAGATGCGAAAAGATAGAAGAGAATAATATAAATGCTATGGCAATAAGAACGGTGTTAGAGTGGAGTGCCTGGTATTCTTCTGTCGTACAGAGAGGATTTGGTGAGATTAGGACTCAACTCAGAGAAATAAGAGAGAAGGTAATCTCATTTTACTCCGGTAAGCTTATATTTTACGGATTGTAGAAGTTGTTAGTACTCGAGGAAAGGAACTTATCTTTGTGTGTGTGGAGAGCATCAATATCATTTGAGGAGTAAGTAAAGACATTTTATGTACTAATGTATATTTTAATTAAATAGTCTGTACTTAAATTAAGATAACATTTAGATCCTGTGATTAAATATTAAGACAACAGACGAAATAGATAGTAGAATACCGTCACAACAGAGACTATGGACGCGTTCCGACTATGCCAGCTACTTTTCGACCGCTAAGAGTCTTCTTATGGCACATGCGCAATGTTCTGTCTCTTCAAGAGACGCCATACGTGCAACAATTCCACTTTAATTTGGGTTACCGTAAAAATAGTGATTTACGCATTTCAAAAGACTGATTTCCTGAATATTCTTAATTACAAAAGTTCTAAATTTAATATAGTTTATCTCTTTTAAAATTGCTGTATATATCTACTTTGATTTAGTAGGAAAGAACATACAATCGCATTAATCATTCGCGTAGAGTGTTGTTTTCTGTAACTAATGTTATGTAAAGCGAAGAACATTTATATATTTTGCTTTGAAAAATGAAATTTTTAAATATTGGCCATAAAATTAGAAAGTCATTTACAATACTCAAAAAATTTATAATTTTTGATTAACGACATCTGCATTGTGATAATAAAAGGTCATCATACATAAGTGTATCATTGAGCCAAAATATCTAAGAAGAATAATGAACAAAATATTAGATCAACAGAAAATTTCTGTCTGTTTGTGAAGTGAACAAAATAATACATTTCTCATACTTCTAATAACATTTATTGTATAATATAATTTAGGTAGTAGTAGTAGGATTTTTAGTAGGATTTTTCTACAAATATCCCAGATGGGTGTTTCTTGAATTGAGTGAGCAATCGAGTCGTCATAGACGCAACTCTCCTTATTCAGAACACAAATGAATCCTTCTTGAACCGGATGATAACTGATAGTGAAAAATGGATTACACTTTCTAAAATATCGTAAAGAAAATAGCATGCAAAGAGCTTGGACAACCCTCCTTCTCAACCACTAAACCTAACTTGAGCCTGAATAGGAGAATATTGTGTATATTGGGAACATCCAGGAGCCAATACTTTACGAGCATTTCAAACTTAATAAAAAGCTTAATTCAGCGAGATACTATCAGCCAATAGATGATTTAAACAAGGACTGAAAAAAGTGGCAAGATGTTCAGTATGAAGCACATATTTCATCATGATAGTTCTAAACCATATGCTGCTTTGGCGATTTATCATGGATGGAAATTTCTGTCACATCCACCATATTCCCTAGTCCTATCACCCACTAATTATCACTTGTTCATCTCCCTGTAAAAACTTTTTGAAGAAAAAGAATTCAAAATTAAATCAAACGTCAACCAACACTACTTGAGTTTTTCACCCCCAAAAAATAGTATTTACAAATTACCATAACGCTGGCAAGAGTTCATAAGTAACAACGGAAAATATATTGTAAAATAAACATTATTATTAAATGTATGAAAATGCATTATTATTTTCTTTATCTTCTCAAATGGACAGTACTTTAAGGAAGACCTAATACATAAAATTAACTTATAGTTTATCTGAACAAAAAGGAAATACATTTGTACTCACTCAAAGTTATTACCGAAAATTTTATCAGTTATTCGGCTTATATTACAACAGATTAAACTCGCATAATTTTTAATTCTATATTGAATTACACAAAAGTGTAAAATTTTACTGATTCAAAAGATTGATAAGAATTTGTGTGCCCAAATATAAAATATTCATAAATTTCCTTTTATTTTTTTACAATTTTTACTTGTTTTTTTTTTTTTTTTTTTTTTTTTTTTTCAAATCAAGAGCTAAGCTTTCGAGCGCTAAAAGCGTGCGAAGAAATAAATAAATCGATAAAATGAAGAAAAAAAAATTATCTCCAAGCTCAATAATGAATTCCACTCAGAATATACTATGCACTCTTTAGAACAACAATCAGCGATATGTCTCCAGCCTTCGTAAAAATACTCATACTTCACTTTTTGAAATTTCCGGAAGGGAAGCCAACCGGCAAAATTAGCATATAAATGATCTCTTTGTTGGGTAAGACGCGAACGATTTAAGGAAATTACACGAGACGTTTTTTGAATTCTGTTTTTCTTTTTTTCTGTGCAGAACAAAAATAAAGAAACGGCTTAGACTGGAAGGAGAAAATCAAGGGGAAATTATTGAAAATAATTTAGAAATCAAATATTCTTTCAAGCTGTTTAATTATGACTGCGCCACAGAACGAAAGATTTTAAAATAACGTAGTGATTTAGATGTCCAGAAGCTTTGCAAAGCTGTTGACGACATAATCATCATATCTTTTCTTAAACACTATGAAATTTCTTTGTTAAGAAAATAGTAAGTTAATAATTAATTTTAAAATCTGAATTTTATAATGGCTTATGTTACATAGGTTTTTAGAAGTATTCAGTATTTCTAAATGTGTTTTATCATATAAAAACGTTAAAGCTGAAACTGATCAAAAAGATATCAGAATACAATTTACAGATTTATTATGATTATAACTATTATGATTATAACTATTACATCATGCTTACCATTTAGCAAAAATATTTTTTTTATTTTCTTCTTCAATGTAATGTTTCATATCTTTTAAAGAGATATGAATTTTGAAGCACGTTTTAGTTCAAGTAGCATTTTCCTAAAGACTATCAAACATTATAATGCCATTTTATAGACAGAGTTTTTTTTCCTTTTTTTAAAAAAATTTCTGAATTTCTCCTGAATTTATTTTCGAAATCAAAATTTAATAATTTTCTATAGTTTAGTTCCGTTTTACATAAAAAAATAATTTGTATAATTAACTTAAACCATTTACACCAAAGGAATGATATATCAATTTAAATACATATAGCGAATTACTAGATTATTAAAATATATTAGATTGTTCTCTAATAGCTGATAGACTTATTGCTCCAAAAATAGTCTATTATTTTGTATTCCACGTAAGCTCGAGAGGAAAAGTTAGTATACTTATCAGTAAATAGGATCTTGAAGTCATATTGATCTATTAAATTAAAGTTAGAATAATGGTGTAACTCTATGAGTATTAGTTGTCTGACAATACGCATGTACTGGTTCCTTTCATATTTTCCTGAGTTTCACGTGTACAATCAAGCATCATCTTCTACATATACTTGTTAATATATCCTTAAAGTAACAGAAAATATATCTGATATCAATGGATAAGAAATAAAGTTCAATTAAATTCATATTAATATTTGGAAAAATATTTGAATACATTTAGATAATATTGAAGTTCACTCTCATTGAGGCTCATTTCAAAATGTAACATCTGTTATCTATTTGATTTTAAATAAAATCAACTTATTAAGGGATGAAAGTGAAAGTGATATCAGGAATTTTAATCAGGAGCTCGAACCCCCCCCCCCCCGTAATCTAGCAGGATGGAAAGATGAAAATATATGATAGGTAAACGAAGACCTGAAAATAATCGTTGTTAAAATAATGTCAAAGGAATAGTTCTATTTAGGAAGAAAATATCAACGAAAGAAAACTAAAGATTAAATTTTAAGCGGATTTAATGTATTCACTTTTATTATTACTTACGTCATTTCATAAATTTTATTTCGAACTCCTTAATTGATTCTACGTCCTACAGACAAGAACATATATTTTTTAAATAGTTCATTTACGCAAGAATGCCGTGTAAATTAACTCGGGCAATTCAACTGAATAAAATAGTCAATTCCGTTTCAGTTGCCCAGACAAACTTTTATGCGAGAATTTCTTATATTCAGATAATTACAACAGATATCAACATAACTTGCAAAAGCATACGATCGCGAAGCAATCGATATTAGAACCCAGATAAATTAGAATATATAAAATATCAAATTACAGAATAGGATAATAGTATGAAAATGTAATAATTTCCAGCTGAACACACAGATAGATAAAGGAAACTTCATTTTCACATTTAGTACATAATGGCGTTTTTGGAGAAGTCGAAAGCAGAAACTGACTACTTTTCTTCTTGGGCGGATAACCATTGACTTCCATTTTAGTAAATATAATAAGAATTAAGATGAATTTAGATTTTGAATAATTTTCTAGTTACGAAGGTCCTTTACTTTCTCACTCTGCATTAGTTGTTTAGCTTTTTCCGCCTCAATCTGTGACATTTTATTTTTATTTTTCAAAGTGAGAATCCGTAAAGTAATGCATTTAAATAATTGAGCTATATTTTAGTTTCCGTATTGATTTGTGCTTGTCTAGAGTTCTAATATCTCTGGAACAATACAAGTTATTTAAAATAAGACTATAGATTTTATAAATATTAAATTAAAAGTTAACATTTTTCTCATTTAAGCAAACGAGAAAAATCAGACAAGCAGGCTGATTAAATCAAATAAATTTCAATTTGTTATTCCCTTAAAATACGCATAAATAAAAGAGTGCAGAGATTTTGTGAGGTTGTTGATGGAATATAATCTTAAACAACTCGAGTAAATTCAATTTAGTAGCTTGTTTAAATTTAGAGAAGTATCAGTAAATTCTGTTCTATAGGAAACATAATTTTTTTCCATACTAAATTAATTTAAATGTACTTGTATTTCCACGCTTAATTCGAACTCCCTCCTTGCAGAAAATTTCTTGAGTTATCTGCAATAAAACTGTAATTGAATTAACACATAGCAAATTATACGCAGAAAGCAGAGGATTTAAAAGGAAACTTTTGTGTTTTGGATTTAATCTGAGACTATATAATCAAATATAAAAACTCTGAACAGTAGTAATAAAAAAGGGGACACCTTTAAGAAATTTTGCAATTCTCGTCGCGGCTGAATATCATTAATAATATTGATAAAAACTCAAATAAATACTGGTAAGAACTAAATTGTGATTCTAATCGACCATTAATTAACATCTAAAAAATAATTTTTGGTATGAAATGACATTTTGCTCAATTAAGTATATATATATATATCAAGTTAATTATTTATTTTAGTTGTGATTTAGTCCTAATATAAATAATCAGGACATAGAAGCAATTAAATATCGAAAAACAGCAGTGAGTGCTCGACAAAGCTAGTCATCCAACAAGACGCAAACTGAAAAAAAGAGAGTGGCCAACAGCCATGGTCTACTTTTATACCCAAGAAAATCAGGTAACCCCCATAACTCTTTTTATGCAGAATTAAAAAGGCTAGGGACTCTAGCGATACATAAGTGATTTTGCGAAATGAAACTTTTATAGCTACATTGAAAGTTGTAGTTAGTACATCCATGAAAATTGGTTGTATGATTTGGTTGGGTGTTAAAAAGAAAATATATGTCCAAAAAGAGAATTAAAAAAGACGAGAAAATGATGATAACGAGGGTTATAAAATCACATAGCCTCCCTCTGCCATTGAGAAGCCTTTCCAGTTGTTAAATTCAGCGAAGTAATTACAAATTGTAAAACTCAATAATTGTTCATGATAATTTAAACTACGGTAGTACCTTCCAATAAGAGACATCGACTGGACCAAATATTTTGTTCCTCATATAGAGGTGTTCCCGCTTCAAAAAGTACATACTGAAAATGTAATTTAATTAGAAGGTCACGTTGTTACAAACTTTAAATAAATGATATATAATTAAGATAGTGACAGGTATTTTTATTTGAATATGAAACTAATGAAAAATAGAAGTTCTTAATTATTAAATATTTAATTATTTCAAAAATATGTGAAACGGACACAGAGTTTTGTGCAATGGTTGATTTATTGAAAATAATTCGTTACACGGATTTGTTTGAAGGGCTGTGCATAGCAAGCATTTTTTTCCACTTGGATTTTAAAATCAATGTAAGATCTTAAGTCCTTTATTAGCACTAACAATTGTAACGTTTTTTTTTTTAATTGGAAGTGTATTTTTAGGCATCTGTGCAGTTTTTTTTTTTTTTCTTTTTGTCACACTTTTCATCTGGCTTTACTTCTTTCCCATTGTTTTCCATGCTATTTTTTTTGTTAAAGCTCATATCATCAACTACAATTTAAATAAAAGGTTTTATGTCGCAGTTAGTGTCTTCAAAACACAATTTTTTATTGATTTCTAAATATTCTAGCATTTGTCACTAACATTTATTTTAACGAATTCTAGCCATTCATTATCATCAGTAATATTTTTACTAAGAGCACTTGAAACTGAAATTTCCAAGTATTTCTTAGAAGGCTTACTTCCATTTGGTCCTTGACATGGATTGCCTTACAACTTACTAACACTGCTTTTTTTCTTTAATTTATTTTTGAAATCTCAAAAGATTGCTAACAAAGAATATTTCTATTTTTATTTATTTCTCTAACTCTGTCACATTTTTGAAAGGGTTTTTAATGTGCCTTAATAAGAGATAAATACATTAAAATCTCCTCATATTTCAAGGAAACGGCACCAATAGAATTGTATCTTATATAGAGGTAGAGGTACTTCTGCTATCTTAATTTTAATTCGTGAAACAGGTAATAACTATGTTAAAAATTATTTCTATAGATATTGCATTAAATTCACAGTAAAAGAGGTAGGGGAAAATAAAGCAGATGTTTCAGCAAAAGCATGAATTCAATAACATGTGACATAACACTAAAATTTAAAACTTCATTTTTACAAACATACAAGGTTTACACACAAATAACAAGTAATAACAATATTATTGTACTTTTAAAACAATGTGACAGCTTAAAAAGTTTAATATTTTTGTTGTTGTTTGGCATTGTGATTTAAATGTTTAATATCGTTTCGTGTTGATATCATAATTTTGATGCCTGACATCATGCTTTCTACATATAAAAATGACAAACATATAAATATAATTTTATGGGGCATTTCCTAAATCAAGATTTAAAATAATACAGTAATTTTCACTATCAATGAAATTTTTTCAAGATTGTATTTTAAAAATGTTTGCTTACAAATATTTGATCACATATAAGGTGTTCAAAGGTAAACACAACACAATACTGTAAACGATTCAAAGAAATGAATGTAATTGTCAATAACATTCGAAATCAATTATTAAAATATATTTTCATTCTGAACTTTCTCTGTTCTAGCTCATAATAATTTCTCAACCATACCTATTACTCCACATAGTAAGAAAGTCATAGTGTGTTCTTGTTAAAATTCTGCTATACTTCTCCATTAAATCAAACTTGATACAATTTTCATATTATTATTTATTTACCTTAAATTCCCAAATATTTCTCTTTGATTGTCTCAAATATATAACTTCAACCTGAGAGGTCTAAAAATATTGGAACCTGACAATTATTTTTATATATACAATTTATATGTTATTTCTATTTACCTATCTATTTCTTTAAACAGTTCACTAAAGAATTTATTTATGAGTAAACTAGACATTTTATCAATTCAAAACAAAGCATTATCTTAAATTGATTTTTAACATTGATAACATTAGGGGGACCAGAAAGTAATGTTGTTTTTGTGCATGTCGATAATATTTAGTCAATTATCAGCTCATTGTGTACTTCAAAGTCGTGTCAAAAACATTTTAAGGTTAGAGTGATTTGTTCATTCCTAAATAATTAAATCTTTTTTTTTTTACTTTTTATTTTTTTTGTAATTTTAAATGAAATGGACTGCCAAACACCAGAACACATGCATATTCGAGATTATATGCTTTTTGAGTTTCACAAGGAGAGTAACGCAATGGTTTTCCAAGTGCATTAGATATTCATAAAAACCAAATGTAGTTTTCAGCATTCAAATCTGGTAATTTCGGTCTTTCTGACTCGCACTAATAAAAGTCCTTATAATTATGAAATGAAAATTTCAGATAAACCTATATTAATTTTCCACTTTCAAAAAATTCAATGTCAGAACAAAATCTATTTATAAGAATTTCAATAAAATGTCAAGCAATATTAAAAATGAATAATACTTCATGTTTAAATTCCACACAATATGTTTATGTTACTCTTTTATGTTTATAATTATTTTTCTAATCAAATTCTAAATATTTAAATATTGCCTCCTGTAGATGGCGTTGTATGTACCTTTTTTTGTAAGAATAACCAGACAGTGAGTTTGAGTCAGTTGCGACGGTCATTTTACTCCTATAATGTGTTCTTACTTGTGCATATAGACACAGCTCGTTCAATGTTAGCTCAGGTTTTGAAAAAAAGTTTTTGATTTTTGATTTCATTCAAAGATGGATTTGAGTTTCTTTTACTAAATTTCTACAGTAAATTTACGTTTTAATAAAAATTTCATATTTTAAACTGGAACTTCAATCGGCACTACACTAGATGGAAGCATGAAAGTTTCCTATTTGTTAGTAGTCACTGACAATCCTATGGGATTTTCTACGAGTAAAACAAAAGTGATATCCTGTGGACTTCTGAAACGGGATTTCCCATTCCGCTAGGGTTAAATATTAATATAAACAAAACAAAAAAAGGGGGGGAGGGAATAAGAAATAGTACTTCTTCGTCTTCGCGAGGTAATTATTTATTTACGTTGTGTCTTCTTCAAACTAGTAACTAGAACATTGAAGAAATTAATTTTCGAAGCAGCAGCGAATACAAAGCAGCAGGTATTATTCATATGAATACTAAGCGGGAAAAAAAGAGTGGACAACGGCCAGTGTCGGCTTTTAAACCCGAGAAAAGCGATAAAATCTCGAAATTGTACTTATGCAGTAATTAAAGAGTGCCCGAGAAATTAGCGTTACACACGCGATTTTGCAAAACGAAATTTTTTTAGTTAGATGAAAAATTGTTGTTATAATGGGCATGAAAGTTGATTGGGTATTAAGAATAGAAATTTTGTCGAAAAAGAGAACGAAATTTAAAAAGGAGAAACATATTCACACACACACACACACATATAGGGGACAGAAGATGTTAGCGCGGGAAGACACCATTGCGGAACTGGGATAGACACATGGAGTTTCTGTGATATCATGTCGTAAACTTTTATCGAATAAATGTACGGAGCACAAACTGACTGAGATGAACTGTTTTCGCATATTTGTATCGTGAGCATTACTTACTTTTCTTAATTAACTAAACTTAAGTGTATGCACATATTAATCGCTGTATATAAGAATAAATATCTTTGAATAAACTGAAGTGCTCATCATTATGAAACCCGGACATTATATATATATATAAATGGCAAAGGTAAATCAAATAAAAATAAATAAATAATCTATAATCTAAACATCAATTGCTTGGAGTTTATAATTAAGCAGATTGAATGAAAAAAATATATACTTAATAGCTGTAAAGTTAAGAATACTTATAGAGATAAAAAATTTAGATATTTATAGAGAAATTTTATAGAGATAAAAAAAAATAATAAAAGAATGGAAACATTTTTGTAAGCCTAATTACATGAACACAAACGAACTTATACATATATATATATATGTGTGTGTGTGTGTTATATAAGTTCGTATATAAGAACTTATATATATAAATGATGGTAAGAAAATAAACAAAAAGCATTTAAAAGATGTACATATCAGAGACTGAAACAACAAAGAAAATCGAAAAAGAAATATAACATTTTTAAGTTCTACAACTGGCTAAACATAATATATACGGGGTCAGTCTAGTTTTACCGGACAAATGTTCCCCATATAGAACGATGTTACATAAAGTAATGTAGAACTAAAAATGATAAGATAATAGAATCTTTTTTTTAAAAAAAAAAAAAAAATACCTATGAAAATACAGGGGTATATGCAAGATATATGTCACAAACAAAGGGAAAAAAATGCATATTTTTTTGTCGAAAGATTAAAATAAAAATTTACGTGTGACGAGAGAAAACATAATACAAGCACAACGTAGAAAAACAGACAAAAAAAAAAAATAAGACAGAAATTGAAAAGCGAAAGTGTATAGCACTGTCATCTATCAGGGAAAGTGAGTACTACATATAAGATCAAACGAAAAATTAAATTTAAAATGGAGAGTCTAAAGATAAAACTAATGAAAATTATTTAAATAATAAACTAAATTTAAAAAAAAGGAAACTAATACATTCTGTATTATATAATTAGCATACCTTTAATTACTTTTAACAACATTTGAAAAATAATAATTCTGCCAAAATGCTTTTAAGAAAAATTATCAAAATTTTGTATTTATCGTTTTTTTAGTCACGAGTCTAATTTTACGTAAAATACAATAATAAAAATTTAATCTGAAAGTACGAAGACTTTTTAGGAACTAGTTTTTAACAGTATGTTTTGAAACTTCAAAGTTAATACATCACTTTTATAGTAAATTTCATCATTCTTTTTTTGTAAGAAAAACATTATTTAATAATTAAGATTCATTAATGTTATTGTTAATTTGCATTTATTTTAAATACTTTAGATAAAAAAAGATAAAAAAAAACATTTAACTTCATCATTACTAATATTTTGAAAGAAAATAACATCATCAGTACATTTGAACATATTAAAACTAATAAATTCAACATAATAAATATATTTATAAGAATGCAAATATATATAAGCGAAATAATTACTTGCAGATCCACCTTGCTGTATATCTTTCATTTATTAATATATTGCATTATTGAAAATTATATAATTTTCTTTTAAAATTAAATTTACTACGAAATTATCTTTTTCATGTGCTTTCTATGAAATTATCTTTTAGATGTTCACTCCCCTCATTTGATATGTCATTCCCCTTACATTATCGACGACAGCAACTGAAGAGAACATCAGCAAAGACACTCGATTGAATTCCGAAATAATTTGATAAAATAATTCTACGTATCTAACCTGGCACAAATATTCCGAAGGATATTTCCTTGATACAAGAGTAGTATCTCTTGATTCCCAGGACATGAATATTAATTCAGAAAATCTTCTTAATGGTGTAAATGTTTTAATTACGTTACAAACTCCCTGCTGTATTTAATTATTTCTGTAGATAAACGTCAAAAGGACGTCAAACTTATACAAAATTTCTAGAATTGTGTTACCTTCCAAGGCAATTGCATGTCTTAAAATTTCAGATATTATTAGTAGTTACTTGCATTTTCGAAGAGCAATAAGAGGTACATATTCTATTAATATTTTGTAACACTTTCTGGAAAAATTACTATCCTATCTGATGCATCTGTGAGAATGAAAATGTTTCGCTCACATATTTATATTAGATTAATAATTCTAGTGCAAATAATTAAGACCTATTTTGTAGGAAATAATTCCAATTCAATAACTTTAAGCAATTTGTCATTACGAAAAAAAGTCATTAATAATTATAGATGCATTTAAATGATTAATAATTACAGATGCATTCCTAATATACAAAACTTTATGTATTTACCTCAGTTGATTAGTCTTAGACTTCTAAAGACACTCTTTTCAGTTTCAGTATATATTTCCAAATAATCTTACCAATTTAGTATGTTCATAAGAAAAGCAATAATATGTATATTATATTAATCAAAACAATTAATAATTTCCAGTTAGTCAGCTCTAAAGAATGCAAAAATGGTCTCTTCAGTCGTAAAATTTGTTGAGATGTTTTTTTTGGGGGAAAAAGCTTCTCACACATGGACTTCCGAGAAATAGAAAACGTGATAAATGGACAACGTTACAGTTAGTTACCCATTTCCTATTTACGGTTAATTTTTAAAGATCCCTCGAATGAGATATTAATGTTAAAAATTACAGCTTTTTACAAAGTAAACTAGGACTACAAATAAATTACTCCAAATTTTTGAACCCTCCACCCCCATTATATTTAATTTTTATATTACAAAATTTAATAAAAATGCAATCAATTTATAACTATTTAATAAAAATTTAATCTAAAAACAGTTTAGATAAAACTAAGAATATAAAATACAGAAATATTTTATGATGCACTGTTATAATGTTGAAAACTTTTTTAATTTTATAGGCATATATTATCTTCTAAAGATACTATTAATATTTTTAACAATTATAATATTAATGATTTTTTTTTAAAGATTTACTTACTTAATTAATACTGTTCATTGAGAAAAATATATTATATATGATGAAAAAAATTTAAACGAATAAATGGTATGAAGCACAAGAAGAACCTCTGTAAGTAATAGTTCGACAAATATTTACATTATTTAGAACATAATTATAGAAATAAATTTTTTTATCAATATATATATATATATATAATTTGAGAAAATTAATTTTATTAATTTGTAACTCTAAATTATCATTATTCACCAATATATGTTTGTTAATAATTAAATTATAATAATATTTACAAATAATTGCATAGTTATTTGGTTCTTTGTCAACATAAATATAGTCTTTTTGAAAATTATAGATTTATACTTGTATGTGTATACGTGTGCATATGGGCAAAAAAAAGATCAATTAATGGACAGAGTAAATTGTGTGTGTGTGTGTGTGTGTATCTTGATATATCAGTTTTTTTTGTACTAGTTAATTCTACGATACCCCCTCGTGTAGTAAAATTTGTATAATGTTCTTTCAAAGCTTAAATTTTTTTTTTATCTATTTACGAGTAGAAAACAACACCTTTTAAATGAAAAAGTACTCCTGTTTTAAGTCCATTGAATCATTTTTCAAAAGCAACATATTTCTCTAGTTTCTGTTATCAATATTCCGTTTTAGCACCTCGCTTGATTAAGTCTAAAATAATCGAATGAGAAGTAATCATTAATATTCACTATCCCTCGAATCATATCGTGTCGTCGAAGTTAAGCCCTTGACATGGGTGGATTATGTAAAAGCATTATAATTCCTTCAATATTTTCGTCTAGCTTATTAAAAGAAGAGTTAATTGCAGCTAGCAAATATCTACGAAAGCTACATAACTAAATCCGGGTCTGATCACCTTCGAAGTGTCTTTAAATTGCTAAAAATTCAGAAGAGTTAAGTTTCGTGCTAATGCTTCGAAAATTGTTATACAACAGGTAATTAATTGACTACAAAAATAATAAATGTAATAATATTAAATTATAATCTTTACAAGAGATTTAAAAAATATTATACACGTACAAAGATTTAGGAAAGATTAAGTTTTAGAACTTGATATTTCAATTTATTTATCATCATGTCTCTTTTATACAATATTTTACTAAATTAATAAGATGTAACTGATTGAGCGTAAGGTATTAGTTATATGTATCACTATCTCTCCTGTTTCCTCTTGAGGAAACTAAGATAATTCATTGCAGTGATTTATATAAGAGCCATATATTTTTATTCTCTAATGCATTTTATTTACCATATTTAAATACGATTCAGCTACTGTAAACAAAGACCAATTAAAATTAGACATTATCCGTGAAAATCCGCTCTTCTAATATGTCTTTAAAAGTTATAAATAAAAATAAAAAGACCTACTTCTCCCAGGACTTTCTTTTTTACAGAAAAAAAACACACTAATAATAACTAATCTACATTAAATTCTTGCAATAATTAAAACACTATAAAAATTAAAATTTCTTTTAAAAAACAATGGATTTAGATACATTGTTACTTCTGAAGATAAAGTAAAAGAATTTTCTAAAAATCTTATAGTAGTTGCATTCAATTACTTATTTTAATAATGGGGATAAATAAAATAGATTAGAGTATCATTCGTAATTACGATCCTCATAAATACTGATGTGGGTGCGCTAGTCTAAAGATCATGATCGCGGATTCACGACCGGCCATTTTCATCGAGTCGTGGTTTCAAGTCTGTGATGCCACTAAAGATCCACCGTGCAGCTGGGGCTGATGCTCATAAAATCTGTCAAAGCTCGAAGTCCTCCCGTTGGTGTAGAGTGGAAATTAGGAGAGTGGGATTCCACCTCAAGTTTCGTCTTCGTCACTTGATCGAGGTTCAAAATTTTGAGGTCCATCACCAATAGCCCTTGTGTTACTTCTAATGCAATGTTAATAAAACCAACAAAACTAAACCTAAATACTTTTAGAATTCTCTTTGAGACAGACCTCTAGTTATAACATTTGATAAAAAAAAATTATTTTGAAAAAAAAACTAATACATTGTAAAAATTAAGATATTTTGCTTTTAAAACATCAACACTATTTTATTTAGTATTCTGCATTTGAAATCATCATCAATGAATAATTATTAATTTTGATTCCGAAGGCAGCAGAAATGAAATTAGCGTCTGTTATATATAGTGGTACTTTCAGTAAAGCCTATACTATAATAAAAAGATTAAGAAACCAGATTTTTTCTCAGTATCTAGATCAGAACTTATCACTATAGATGGATCATTTAATGCAATTAAAACAGAAGCTTCTTTTGACCATATTTCGATCTAGTCAGATAGCTTCAATGTCCTCTGGCATCTGAGGAACTGGATTGAGATCAGCGGTAGAGTTTCTGTTGCTAGTCATGATACACTAAAACACGCACATTTTTTTAATTAACTTGAAATCTACTTCCAATGGATTCCATCCCTTATAGAACAATTTCGTAATGATATAACTGATAAATTGGCCAAGGAAGGAACTTCTATTCTTCCAAAACCGAATGTTTATCTCACCTTCCTTGAAAACTACTCAAAAATAAAATTCTCAAACCAGAAGTTTTGCAACACTCCTCAGACTCACTCATGGTATAACAGGCAAGCTCCTGGTGATACCCTTACAATTAAGGGGGATAGAGCATCCAACTCAACATTTGTAGACTTGCTAGTGAACATACTAGAAGGCTTACTTTTAACAAGGGACAAATGGCCTGTTCATCCCGCAACAATTGTAATTTTCTCAAGCATCTTTTTAATCGTACGGGGCTCACAAATACGATATATATATATATATATATATATATATATATATATATATATATATTGTAACGTCTGTGACATATCCACTTTCCTCGGCCTTCTTTAAATGTTTGTTGGTCAAGCTACCAACTTTGACACTCATGCATCTGGACTGCCCTAGCGACACCTGATATATGAGATGTCAACAGTAGGGGGAACGTAGCTATTTCGGCAGCTTGTGAAGATTGGGGAGATTCGTCGACGAGAAGCCGTATGAGGTCAATGGCCCTCAAAGAGTGTCAGTCCCTGCTTGGTTCCCAGTCCAGACGGACGTCTTTGTATCTCCTGTCACATATTTTTGTATAATAGCTGTACATAATCACATTAAATATTTTAAACTTAAAAATCAGAATTTACCTATTTTCTTTAACAATAAATTATCTTCAAACGGTACAATATATATATATATATATATATATATATATATATATATATATATATATATAT